>JAVQIZ010155121.1:0-17643 GCA_036023535.2 Galaxias brevipinnis | reverse complement strand
GGAGCAGCGGCTCTACTCCGAGCTCCCTCCGGATGACCGAGCTCTTTACCCTATCCCTAAGGCTGAGCCCAGCCACCCTACAGAGGAAACACATTTCAGCCGCTTGTACTCGCGATCTTCTTTCGGTCACTACCCAAAGCTCATGACCATAGGTGAGGGTTGGAACGTAGACCGACTGGTAAATCGCTAGCTTTGCTTTCGGCTCAGCTCCTTCTTCACCACGACGGTTCCGGTACAACGCCCGCATTACTGCTGATGCTGCACCAATCCGCCTGTCAATCTCACGCTCCATTTTTCCCTCACTCGTGAACAAGAACCCGAGATACTTGAACTCCCTCGCTTGGGGCAGTAACTCACTCCCAACCCGGAGAGAGCACTCCACCGTTTTCCGGCAGAGAACCATGGTCTCAGACTTGGAGGTGCTTCACACTCAGCTGTACTGTCCCCGACCTCCATGCGACACGATTTTCCAGATTTGAGTATGTTAATTAAAATACAACTTGTGTTTTTCTCTCCACAAAAGACTCGGTTAGTTTTAAATAATAACCTTTTGGCTAAAACATAAACCTAATGCAAATATTAGTTCACTGAAATGCACTGTCAGGCACCGTATATGACATGGCTATAATGGCAAATCCCATGCTAAACCAAGGTGTACATTAAACATGGTCAACACTGCGAGTAAAACATTGCTGAACTTATTAGTAGGTGACTTTTAAAAGGAAAACATGTTTGATTTGCATGCAAAGCCCAGCTTTCTACCCAGGGAAACTCAAGCTGTTCTAGATCAAAGCATTGGTAATTCATTTGTTAAAGAAAAACATGGATTTTGATATAAAAAAGGCCTGCATTGTAACATGAAGGGAAATCCTGACAAAATAACAGATGGAAAGAAAGAAAGAGAGAGAGCAAGAGAGCAAAGAGAAAGTGCACTGACCATGTCCTCTTGTTGTCAAAGAAGAGGACCAGGAAGAGATGTTCCCGAGCCTCCTGAGTCATCTGCTCCCCCAGCTTCAGCACGTCTAGCGGTGGTACAGGGATAGGCACGCCACGGTGGAACACCCCCTCTCTGGGCATCTTAGGATCAATGATCTACAGAGAGGGGCAGATAAGGACTGGGTGATAAGAGTTCAGGCAGGAAAAATAAATATACTGCTTTGCTCAACGTGTGCGTGCATGTGTTTACATGGCAGTAGGGCTGGGTGATATGGCCTAAACAATGAATTACGATTCTATCTAAGTTAAGGGCAAGTTTCTATTATAATCTCAATTTCTCTTGTTTATTCTCTAAACAAACATACCCAATTTGCCCGTTAAACCTAATTAAGCTTCTAACTTGGAGAGAGGGCTTGCACATCGGGTGTTTGATTGCATGAGGCGTTAGAAGCACAGTAATACAAATTAACACATCAGAAAAATTGGCTTATTTTTTTACAATGTAGGGTCTACTCCTGCATGCACTAGATGTCTTTACTAAAGCAATGAGTTTCGTCAGCGTTCATAGACTTTTTCTTTTTTTTTTATGTTACTTTGCCTTGTCAATTGCGCCTTGTTGAAATCCAGATTGTCTCAATATAGACTTTTTCCACATCTAGCTAACTCATAACTCGAATGAGTCGATGAAATCGTAAAATTGCCCAGCCCTACATGGCAGTATGTTTGCGCGCCTCACCAGAGCAGGGTAAGAGGGGTAGCCTCGACACTTGGCCCATACCAGGTCCAGGGCGTCCAGGGACGAGTAGTCGTCCGAGGTCATCCAGCAGTTTGACCTGGAACGGCTTCGCACCACTGTGCAAAATTATATAATAAAATCAATGATTTATTCATCATTAAAAAAAAGAAGATCATGAAAGATTAAACCAGAAACAGCACACGTTTAGGTCCACTAATAACAAAGGCTCCCATAGACTTTCTCAAACAGAGCCTTCTATTGCGATAGATTGGTTGAGCAGGGTGCCCTCACAGTGCGAGACGCTGCGCGAGCCTCCCACAGAGTACGAGTCGTTCTCCGTGCCCGACGTCTCCTCGCTGCTGTCCTCCTGGAAGGCTGAGCGGGAAAACGATGCCTTCCCTCTGCCCTGCTTAGAGGGAGTCGTGCTGGGAGAGAGGGGCACGGAGTGAGGCAGAGACGGGGAAAAAAGAGAGGTGCAGGGTTAATCATTAGCTGTAAGAACAATCATGATTGTGTGTGTGTGTGTGTGTGTGTGTGTGTGTGTGTGTGTCCCAGTCACCTGGTCCTGTCCGAGGCAGCGCTGCTACTGCTGCTGGTCGTAGACTCGGAGTCTGAGCTGGAGCGCGGCAGGCTCCTCTCGTTCCGATAGACCAGGAAGCTCTCGGTGACTGGCTGGTTTCCCCCATCAAACCCGTTACTGGGAAGACCTGAAAAATGCAAAAACCTCACCGTCAGGAATGTGTGTGTGTGTGTGTGTGTGTGTGTTGATTAAGAGGGTGTGTTTATGTACTCTGAAACACAAGAAGGAACTGTGAGCGAGCGTGTGTGTTTTACGGTAGGGCACCAGTGTGTGCCAAGCGCCCTACCTAGTATCAGGTCGTCGTTGTCGCTGTCACTCTCCGAGCTGGAGCTGCTGTGGGGGCTGCGGGGCCTCTTCCTAGGCCGGGAGGACAGCAGGGGGAGCTGAGGGGGTCCAATGGGGCTGGGGCTCACCCCCGGGCCGCCATGGCCCAAGTCTCGGTTCTTGGGCGGCCTGCCGGGCCTCTTGGGGGGGCCGGCCGTCTTGGGGTTCTTCTTGGAGAAGAGCACGGAGGTCCGCCGGCCCACCTCGGGAGCCAGAGCCGAGGAGGACGCACTCAGGTCTGCAGAGAGGGAGACGAAGGTAGCGAGGGGGGGTGTCAACACCTGAAGGAGGGGGTCTCTATTATACCAACAGAGAACAGCAAAGGCCTGTTCACGTTAAGCATGACAACTATGACAATACATCATGTTGTTCAGGTTTGGTACAATGTTCAGTAGCTACTCGTCAAACTAACGTAATTTGTTTTTGTTGCTGGCTGTTGTTGGAGTAGCAAAAATATTCGCTCCAAAAGTGATACAGAAATATATTATTCCAATTGACCCATATTTATGGCTGCACTGTTGACACAGTCATCTGCATAACTTATTTTCACTTTCTTATAGATCTCATTTTGATATATTTTTTTAATGCATCTCACCCTTGCCACTGATCTCCTGGCTGCTGCTCTCCCCGCCCTCGTCGTGACGACCCGCCGAGGAGGGGTGGTGGGGGAGGCTGGAGCCTCGCTCCCCCCCTCCCCCTGAGTCCCTCCCTCCTAAGCCGGGTACCCCTTCTCTCTGGTGGGCCAGCTTCCTCTTGATGACCGTCATCTCCTTCCTGAGGGCCTTGGCCCGCCGCGAGTGGCCGATGTTGTGTTTGCCCGAGCTCACCTCGTCGAAGCGTGTCTGCAGGAAGTGCAGCTGCTCCTCCAGGGGGAGCCGCCGGCGGTTCTCGGGCAGCAGCAGGTCTGAGAGAGACGGTTAACGGTCAGAGACGGTTAGCACTTCCAACGAATGTGCTCTTTCATTTCAGTGTTCCAGCGAAGTGGAAATGACGCAACATCACCAAGGTGATTTGAGAAACAGGAATTCCTGAAAGTATTGTGAGGGGACAGGGCAGTGTTTTCGCTGGTATTTATTTTGCCATGGCACTACTGGCAGACACTATCCTATAATGTATTCTATTTAGAAGAATAAGGTCTGTATACACTAGGGATGGGCACGGTTATTCGAATATTCGATTATTCTAAATGATGTGGGTATTCAAATATAGCAGTTATTTATTTCTATTTTTGCCTAAAGTTAATTTAAATATTATTCATTGTGATTACATACTGTTTATAATGTGTACACCAATGCCATTGAAATATGTAAAAAGTAGAAACAAAATTTTCAATACATTAAGATAAATTTTTCCTGCATTCCACATCAAGTAATTTAAACTGGCAGGCAGCGCACCAACTGAAGGCATGAGAGCGCTCTATGCTAGTGCGCCGGATCACTGATACAAACACATGGGCTTTATAGCACCGACTCTCCGCTCAGAAATCAAAGAAAATCTGTCCAAATGTGTTAAGAGTAAGAAATGTTCAGAAATTGGAAAAGGAGTATGTTTATTTAGCAAAGGCCAGATCACGGAAGCCCTTCAGGCTACATTACAAGTGCGTTATAGTTCATAGTTATAGCGTAAATTAAACAAAAACTAACAAAAAAATTATATATAATATTTTTTTCATAATAATCTTTTTATTGCCCATTCCTAGTATATACACTATAGAGATATAGTCTAAACTAAGCCCCATCTCCCAGGCCGACACAAACAACCGCTTGCTTCCACAGGAATCACTGCACAGGGGGAGAAGGGGGGGGGGTCACTCACCTTCCTCGTTGGACGAAAGCGCCAGGTCTCGATCCGTATCCCGCTCGCGCTCTCTTTCCCTCTCGCGCTCCCTCTCTCGTTCCCTCTCCCGTTCCCGCTCCCTGTCCCGGTCGCGGTCCCGGTCGTGGGGGTCGGGGCTGGGCTCGCGGGGGAGGTGCATGCCCGTCTCGTAGTCGATGCCGATCCGCTCGGCCTGGCGGCGGGCGCTCTTCATGACCGTCCCGCCCATCTCGCGGAGGCGCAGCGCGGCGCGGTAGAACACAGTGTCCTTGGCGTTGTACTTGAGGCAGTTGTTGACGATGAGGCCAAAGTGGGCCTCGAAGGCCTGGAAGGTGAGGTAGTGGTGGGACTCCAGCAGGTTCCACATGGTCTGGAAGTCCATGGGCGTGTCGATGTGGTCCAGGTAGTCTGGCACCTTGGGGGAACAGAGAGAACGCTACGTTTTTTTTATTCATTTATTCATAATTTGTTGATTGTTTTTATTTCACTGCAAGAATCACACGTATGTGTGTGTGTGTACGTGTGTGTGTGTGTGTTGGTGTTCAGTGGTCAGATGTGTGGCACTACCTCTGCCAGGGGTACAGGTTCAGTGAAGAAGTTGCTGGTGTCTCTCTCCTGCAGCTGCTCCAGAGTGCTCCTCAGCAGCACCAGGAAAGGCGTCAGCTGCATCTCTAGCGCCATCTGCTGCACCTTGATCTAAACGCCGGCCCAAACGTCACGGTACAGACAGCAAACTTAAAGAGCCAACGAATCTGCTGAAAGGCCTACAAAGCAGCTCATATGCGACCTGTTTCAATACGAGGGTGTGCGGTTATGAGTGTGTGCGAGTGTGTGGCTGCACAGCGTTTGAACACGTGTCTCACCGTTTCCCTTTTGAGTTTCTCTCTCTTGCGGATGAGCTCCACCAGTAGCCGGGCCCGCTCCAGGTCGTGTCTCAGCCGCTGCCATGCCTTCAGCTGCTCCTTTAGAGCGGACGGCTTCTCTTCGGAGTCCAGCTGCAGGCCAACAGCACGCGCGTGCGCGTGCGTGCACACACACACACACACACACACACACACACACAAGTTTAACAGATTTTCTTTTATGACATGGGGCAGAACACGTTTATGTTCAAATTAACAGACACATACGCACGCATGCAGACACACAAAAATGGTTTCATTGATGACATAAAACTCTAGCATGCAGACTTCAGAGGGGTGTCTAACCAGAGGGTTGGCCACGGGGGAAACCTGCGTGCTGGGCGGCGGAGGCTGGATCTGCTCCATGTTGCGCTGCGACTGCAGGTGGGTCTGCAGCCGCCGCAGGAGGGGAACGCCATTGCGGCTCTGTCGCTTCAGGGTCCAGTAGCTGTGCAGCCGCTGCATGAACTGGCTCTTCCTGGGTACCGTGAGGTTGTTGGTGATCTTACTGAGTCTGAGGGGCCGCAGGGGAGAGGACACAGCAGAATAAGAGTGTGTGTGTGACGGAATAGGAATGGGTAATTAAGTTCATTCAAGTGAGATAGAAAAAGAGAGTAAAAGAGAGAGGATATATAAATATAAAAATTTAAAAAAAGAGCGTGAGACAGTGAGGTCGATGGGTCTATGATCTTTACATATGTAAGTAGATGTCACTGTTGAGGTGTATCTTTCAACACGGGTAAAGTGTCTAGTGTAGCAGGTGCGTGTATGCACGTACCTGTGGGGGGGTATACAGGGCACAGACACCACCGGCGCAGCGTTCCTCTTTTCCGCCAGGATCTTCCTGGCTCTCTTCATCTTCAGCCGGGACTTGGCCTTGGCCCTCTTGGCCCGCTCGGAGCTCCAGCCCTTGGAGTCGTCGTCGTGGCCGATGCTGGGCTCGTCGTCGTCCTCCAGCTCCCCCTCGCTGTTGGACGAGCCCATGCTGGCCCCTCCCAGGCCGGCCAGGGGCCGCGCGGAGCCCTGCGGCGTGTGCATGTCGCAATAGGCCGTCTTGCGCACGCTGAAGGAGGTGCCGTTGGCCCCCGTCTCCCGGACGGGCTCCATCTTCATGTAGAGGCCGGCCTGCTGCGCGCAGGTCACGTGGAAGGCCGTGTAGCAGTTAGCCTTGTGGCACTGGATGCAGGCCCCCGAGCCGCGCTGCTTGCAGATGTAGCAGGTCAGCTTCCAGCGGGCCGGCGGGATGTGCTCGATGCTGTCAATGGGCTCCAAGAAGACCGTGTTAGCGAAGCACACCTGGAAGTAAGAAAGAGGTGTCGGGAGCACCGTTTGTTTAGACAACACTAAACGTAGAGATTGACCCGACTTTGTACTTCACTAACACTGCCCAACTGCGTTAGAATCTCCTGTGTATTTTGTGTTAGGTGCATCACACATGCCACACGGACACCACACCTGCAGGGGGGGCGGATGACACTCACCTCCGGGATCCAGAGGGCACACACCACGTGGGCCCAGCGGGCGTCGTCTGTCTGTTTGAAAGCCCCGCCCTTGTTGGGGCAGAGGGCACAGTCCACGGCCCGGCTGGGGGACTGCAGGCAGCGGCGGCACAGCCACTGGCCCTCGGGGATGTAGGGTACGCCGTAGCACTCCTGGTGCACGGCCAGGTTGCACATGTCGCAGAACAGGATCACGTTGCTGTTCTGGCACTCGCCGTCGTTGCAGATGCAGCACACGGCGTCCTCGTCGATCAGGGCGCTGGGGTCCGCCTAGGCGCGAGAAAGAAAGGGTGGGAAGAAAGGGTCGTAGAGACACGGATGAAGGGGTGAGTGGAGGAGAGTGGCATAGGAAAGGAACGACAAGTTGAAGAAAAGTTGCCGAGAGATAATAAAAAAAAAAATGTGTGGGGGGGGACACAATTATTCCATGGGTTATGTAAATATTGAAATAAAGCTAACACACCTTGTTGTGGCTCTCAAAGTAGGACTCCTTCTCCAGCCGGTCCATGAGGTACTCAAAGACCTCCTGGGGAATGGGCGTCACACCGTCACTGCGCCGCTTGTCGTTCATGATGTCCAGCCAAATGTAGTCTTCCTCGTCGATGTCGTACTCCACCTCCTCGTCCAGCTCCTCCACCGACTTGTCTATGTACCTGGACATTCAGAAGTCAATGACAGAGAGAAATATGGAAAATGATGTATTGCAATTCCAAGCTTTTCTCTCTAGAAACAAAAATAACTGAACAGCACAAGGAAACACAACAAACAGTGGCCTGATTATAAGAGTCGTAGCACAGTTTATATTGTATGGGTTTAAGCTCCTCAGGGGCCCGCGTCTACTGACCTGTAGTAAGAGCACGGTCGCGTGGGTGCATCTGGCCTCTCTTGGTCTAGTTCTCTGAACACCACCTCAGGCAACTTGACTGCTGGCCCCGAGGAAGCGCTGTGGTGATGAGACGAGCCCTCCTTTTTCTTCTCCTTACTCTTGTGCTTCCCAGACTTGGGAGTGGCTTTCCCCCCGTTTGCAGCGGGGGTGTCTGGCCGGTCCTTGCCGTTGCTCCCCCCATCACCGCCACCCGTCCCGCTGTCTCCTCCGTTACACACTCCACCCCCACCGCCTCCAGCCCCAGTAGATGGGGGATCGTCTGCCCCGCTGTCGTCCTCTGACACAACGTCAATGTTCTCAAAGATGCTGATGCGATGGATGCGGCCGTGGATCTCCAGCTCTACCATGCGCTGGGCCTGGGCGTAAGTCATCGTCTCCCTGCCAGGGGAGTGGGAGCGCTCCGACCGGTTGGGGCTACCTGGGGTGTTTCCTCCCTGACTGCCAAGGCCTGTCCCTCCTCCTGGCCCTAAGCCTAATTCTCCATCCCCTATCAATGAAACACGAGGGGGCCGGCCTTTTCTCCTCTTCTGGGGCATTCCCTGGGCAGGCGTGGGGTTGTCGTGGTCATAATGGTAAAGATGGTATTCAATGCCACTGTAGCTCTTGTAGACCTTGCGGCAGGTCTCCACGGGACACTCGTAGGGAGGCTTGTTGGCCCGCAGATTATGGCAATATGTCTTTACATCAAAGTCTAGCCCCATTGTGCCAAGGGCCGCTGTTGGGACAGGCTCTGCTCAGGTTTACATCTGAAACACATGGTGGAACTAGAATCAGAATCTATTCTACTATTCCATGACAATAGATTATCTTGCAAAAATAAGACTGAATAGGCTCTATAATTCAGACAACTGCCTTTTATTGTCTGTGGCATGACTACACACCAGTAAAAGCTAAAGGTATTCGTCCTTAAATCTGAAAATCCATCCTCTACTAGCCTTGGCTTAGTATTCTGCATATAGCTATCGCGATTACTCTAGCTGCAGACTGGCTAAGGTATCGGCTGCTGCAGAGCTGTCAATTTTGCCATGGCAACCAAATGCTGTGTAGCACATACGGTCGGTTGGTCAAATGATAACTAGCTAGTTAGCTAAGTTAAAGAGGAATTGAAAAACATTAAAACTAAATGATTAAACGTGCTAACTTAGTTAGCAGCCCTACAATAATAATATTGTTCGTATAACTGATACATCGGGGAACTTGCCAGCTGAAAAAATTGCAACAGTATGTAAATTGTAGTTGCTACGAATAGACAAATTCAGAATAAACCAGCTATAAGAACGTTTGCATTTAAAACGAACGCTACCTACAACTACATTGACTTAACTAGTAGTAATAGAAGCGAATGTAGAAGCCATCAATTGCTCAATCTGATGTAGCGTCAAAACAAAACGTTAGCTTGGTGGCTAACGTTACTAACCTGAAACCGATCAACATTACTAGCTAGCTAGCTAGCTAACATTAACTAGGAAAAACAACACCACGGCGGCTAGGTAGATAGTTGGTTAACCAAGCCCGCTTCTTTGTGATGTCTAGTCTTCTTATGATCTGCATTTCATTCCATCCAACTAGCGTTTGATAGCCTAGTTCCATTCACGTGCTATGGGTTAAGCTAACAACAAACTAACCAGGTTAGCTAACGTTAATAGCTAGTTAAGCTAATTCATAAAGACACGGGCATAATCACGTCGTTTTGGGTTGTTGTAGGCAACATTGTTACAATTATTATAAGACAACCGCACAGCAAATTGATACATTGTTGTTATCAGAGCAAGACTAATTCAGTATGCAACAATGTTTCCCTCCACAATGACCTCACCCAAAAAATCCTAGACTGACACTATCAGTATAAGTCTATATTATATGTCTGTTTTCATTATAATAAACCGTTTTAACGGTGTTAATAAATATTTGACCAATCCAACCTGTTAATCATAAACAAAAAATAGTGTGTGTGTGTGTGTGCATTGTATACTATGATATATTATGCTATAGCTACAGATCTTTAACACCGTTTTTACGGTTAAAAGCTACTGTATTACTAGTTACCAGAAATCATGATATAAAAAATTATATAATTTAGTGCACGTTAATTGTGGGCAATCTGGCTCAGTCTGAACAGCCATATAGCCTAAATCTAGACTCAAAACACTTACTACTCCGTCCTCCCCAGGCTTGTGTGCAGCGAATTTCCTCTGGTTAGCAGGTTGCAGTTAAATTTATATTATTAAAAACAAACCCGCATACGAGCAACGTAATAGACAAAGCAAGAAAAATATCCCAGTTATTTTATTGCGATAGGAATAATTCAGGAACTCAATCGAACAAAAGGGGCAACCATTGCTGTACGCCATAGGCGCGTGTGGGCACATTCGTCAGACAAAGGGTACCTTTTTCGCTATGGGTAGATATGTGCTTACATTTTCTATATCAACAATATATTTGGGGTGAAGGACTACTATACTGGAAGTATTCATCGAAGCGAACTCTCTTTACATTCGAAATACCAACAAAATACGTTTTGTTTGCTCAATGTGACGAATCAATAGATTTGTTTCACATCTAGAAGGTATATCATCATCCGGAATTTCCAAATTTTCCAAAAATAAAACATCTAATTAATTCTAAATCTAACGCTCCAATTAGCACAAAGCTGAATCAAAATTGAATCAAATGAAAACTATGGGACGCGTTAGGCATGCAATGTGAATGCAATTAATTCGATTCAATGTTTTAGAATTATTTGCGAATCTGCCATTGAAGACATAAAACACATCGGATGTTCAAGAAAGTCATTATCACTATTGTACATTGTTTACGCAAGTACAACTCCCCATTAAATAACAAGGCACACAATTGCCAATGCAGTTATGTTTTATACATATTATAGTTTGGTCTATTAATTACATATTCAATGAGTATGTGTGTGAATGTAAATAGTCCCCAGTAAAGGCCTTAACACTTAATAATACTCTATATTATGTGTCCAAAAAGTATTGATGGTATGAATAACAACTTTAGATAGTCGTATTATTAGTTAATTAAAAAACTCAGAAAATGTTTCAAGCACAAAATAATGTTTATTTCTTTCTTTCAACATGTACAGTCTTTGTGATTCGAGTGCGGCTGGGTTGGGTCAGTTAATGCAGTGGGAAATACAGCAGGCAGAAGCAATCCCACACAGAGCTTCAGTTGCAAGCCTTGAACATTCGGAGCATTTTCAATAGGGGGCAGTGTTGTTCACAGAGAAAAATACATGTACAGAGCAGGCAAAATTGGCACATTATTTGTTGTGTCTGCTCTTTACAGTGAATCCCATGAAAACACAGCACTCAAATGAATATGCAAATCGTAGTTATTCCCCTCATCTGCTCACCAAGCGTTAACAGACAGGGGGTGGAGCTGTAGATAAGATACAACAAGTAACAGAGAACAGAAATCTCTTACTACTGGAAGTATTTCACCAATGCAGAAACTCTGCAAATATATATCCTGTACAAAAGTCCAATTCAAACCGAATTGATGGAATATACATTGAAGTGATATCCTCCTAAACAGTAAAACAAACAAATACAAATATAAATTACAAGAAAACTGTACAATTCACAGCTTGGTAGGACTAGGAAGCTGCAACCTTTTAATTGGATTGGTGGGTACCCTAAGATTTTAGAAACCTGTAATGCAAATTCCTGTTTTGTGGAAAACATGAACAGTTGGTCATGTGATTTATTTACATTGTTGGGAAACTCCAAAGCACAGATCACAACCGGGGAAGAGTGTGTAATGTTGTGCAATTCTCCACTATCAAGTATTGTCTAAATGTTGCATGATTTATTGGAAAAAAGGTAAAGAAAACACTACAATATATAGCAACTTAAGACAATAATACTGAAATTATAATTTCCAAATGGCGACAACCTTGCTTGCTTATATGAGTATCTTTCTGAAAATAACCAATTCATATGTTTTGACCAGCATGTACATTGTACAGTGAAATCCTGTCAAACTCTAGCAGCATATAAATCAAAATTTGAAACATGAAACAACCTAAGCTAACTGCTGAAGAAAAACAATACATGTGTTGCCTAAGGTATACCTACATACATGTTAATAAGAGAACAAAGCTAGACCAATAATACAGGTCAAGACATTTATCATTAGCTAATTCAGATAGTGTTGTTGAAGGATTTTTCTCAAGTTTTTAAATGAATAGCAACAAAAGTAGCTAGCTTGTGTAGCAGGTGTCAGGGATAAGGCTTGTGGCAAGGCCACTATGAAAGCTTTGTGTAGGGGTGAAATTGCACTTTTAGCCTCACATCAAACTACTTATTTTGTACAATGCTACATTCGAAGCTGCACACTATCAGAGACATGTAGAGAGATCTATGTACAAAATAGTCTCTCTATGACTCTGGACACTTACTGTTCCCACAGAGAACTACACTACCCACTCTCCTGTTGCCTGAGAGCAGCGAGAGCACTTGTCCACCTGCATCATTTAACCTGAATGAGTGGGGTTTTGGCTGTTTTCGAGGTTTTATAACTATTGAACGTGTGTCAACTATTGGATCCCAGAAGGCAACTGTACGTCTTACCCCTATGGCCTATCAGTTTGTCACAGGGATGGAAAGTAAACTAGGATTAAAACACTTTATTATTTAAATAAGAGCATATATTGTGTTATTAGTGCAGTACTACAAGGGCATTCATGTGTAAACCAACAAATAAAAGTGTCTGCAATGCATAAAAAAAGGAAGCAGCACTAAAGCCACCATTAAATCACTTGAATGCGGACATGCTTAGTTTCACAGAAAAAAGCAATGTTCAAGGCACTACATTCCTTCAGATATTAGATGTCACCATACTTTAAATGCTGACCTGTCATATTAAACCTGTGGGTTTAGATTCTGATGTAGTGTTTAAGGTTGACAGAACGCGAGAGACAGAGAACGGCGTAATCAGTGGTCTGAAATCAATGGTAACAAACGATTTGTTGACATCTCATTGTGACTGCTGACGTTATATCCAGTATGGCTGTGGGTTTAGTCGAGACCAGTCATAATCGTCAGGTACTCAAGACACACACACACACACACACACACGCACACACACACAGAACATATATACTGTACAGACATACTGTACATACAGAGAGACATGTACGACAACTACAGGTATTGTGTAAAGCAAAACCATCACACCGTATATTTACAAGCTCACAGGTTATAAACACAAGTGTGGTTGCTGTTGAGTAGCTGCTGGCAACTGGGCCAGGGCATAAGGGAGCAGGGCTATCCTGCCAGTGGGAACACTGGACAACATAGCTAGGGGTTTGCTGTTGATCTAGGGGGGGGTGGGGGTGGGGGTGTGCGGGTGTGGGGGCTGCTGCTGAGCCACCCTGGAGCGAGCAGCATCTTAGGTAGTTCTGCTGTTGGTGCAAGGGCTTTTCTCGGGACTGTGGAGGACCATGGGGTAGGCCTGGACCCCAGAGTTAGCCATTGATGTAAAGGGCATCCCTCCCCCTCCTCCTCCAGGCAAGCCAACAGGGCTGGGCACACCAGGCCACTGCTGAGGGTAGAGGGCACCAGACACAGCTCCAGCATAGGAACCAGGAGACACCAAGTAGCCAGGCGACAGCATTCCAGATGGACTGGGAGCCCGGCCTGTGGACATGCCAGGACTTACGGCAGCGCTCAGTGGACAGGACAGGGGCAGCTGAAACTTGTTGGGAGGGACAGCACATTTCACCTGCAAAAAATAAAAAATAAAAATAAAAAAGCAGATACTGTTTGAAAAAGGAAACTTAACAATTGACTCTCACCTTAGTCACCGGAAAGCTTGGTGCGTGCTGGCACGTACCTGGAGCGCCACCATGGCAGCAGGTTTGACCTGCAGGTCCAGACTGCGTCTCTGCTGCTTGATCTGGTTCAGAGAAGGCCGTGCCTGCTGGCTCGATGCCGGCGTCTCCATCGTCCAATCGTCCACCAACTTATGCAGGTCCTCTGTGAAGGTGCCCTTCTTGTTGTTGCTGTTGTTTGCCTGGACCTGAGCTGCGCCCGAGATTGGCCGGAAGGAGGCCGAAGGAGGGGCCGTGTCAGGCGGGGGCTGATTGGTGGCGGCCTGAGCAGAGTTGGGGCTGGATGAGGACCCTGGAAACACAGAAAGCTCGTTCGATTTGGTCTGCCTTGACAGATCAACGGCGAATCGATTGACTGCTTTAAGTGATATTTGCAACAATTTTAACAAAAATTTGCCTAGGCAGAAAATAATTTAGATCAATGTTGCTTTAGCTGTCCATTCGTTACTCTACTGCACGTGTACACTTTTTGTAAACCTAGCAGTCAAAGGATTGCCGTATTGATGTTCCTTCTCAAATCATCACGACATATACAAACAGAATCCATTAATGATGACACATGTACAAGCAATCACAACACTCGTATTTAACACTCAAGACATGTCGGCCAAATACAGTCATGCATTAAAAACCAAAAGTAACCAACCAAATATGGCAACGCTTTTTTGTGTGCTGTGCAAAATTGTGCTTAATAGTTTTTAGAAAAACCTTTCCCATTTTTTCCAGTCCCATTATTATTGTGAATAACTAAAAGTGCCCATGCCAACATGAAAGGACAACTTAAAAAAAGAACAAAGACAGAGAAAGTAGAAAGTAAATTAGATAGTTACTACTACTGCGATCTTTGCCTAGACATAGTCGTTTCAGAGTGGACCCTATAAAAAGGTAAAACAGCACAAGACACAAAGAGTTAGGCTGGGGACACACTGCACACAACAGGTCTGTGGACAAGCTGCTTCAAAAGGGCACACAACAGCTACCAAATCAGTTAGGGAGAGAAAACGATAAGGAAAGAGGAGGAGGAGGAGGAAAGAAGAGGGGGATTAAAAATCAGTGAGCAGAAATGGGACTTGGGGGAAGAGACTAAGCCTGCGGTCATTCCAAAAGGTGACATACAGGCCTAGAACAGAAGGAGACTCCCTGAGCCTGGTTGGTGTGGTTCATTATTTGGTCATGGGTTGGCTAGAGACCGGCTCAGAGTAGTAGGAGTGACTGGTGAGATTAAGGGCCAAGTCCTGCCTTAGATCTCTCTTCTTCCACGATTTCTACCACTTACTCTCAACGGAAGACATATTTTTTAAATCATAATTTATATGGAAAAAGTGACTTTATCACCACTGCATTTTAGGTTGCTTAGGTCACATTTAACAAATTCAGGAGTCTTACAAATGTGCATATTAGAGTAGTCTCCAAAGATGGGTGTATTTACCAGTGGATGAGCAAATATGGCCTCAGAAAAGACAAAAGCGTCACAGGCCTGTAATAGTACGATAATTCACTGTTGTTGTCGGGCACAGACAACCCTGGAGCTGTAAAATCTAGACACAGCTTTTTAGCGCAGTGCAGCTCAGTGCAAGAACGCCTGTGAAACATCAAAACAAAAAGAACCAAAAACCAGAACGTACAGAGCAGACAGACACTAGGAGCAGCACATCAGAGTCGGCGCTTGTCCAAAAACATGCAGGTAAAAAAATTAAGTAAAAAATACACATATTTAAAAAAAAAAGAGATAGAAATAGAAAGAGGAGGAATAAATAAATATCGATGATACAGCCCTTGATGTCGGAGCAAGTGTTTCCATCAGTGCCCTGCCCGCCGGCCTGCCACCATGCACGTCGTCCCCCGTCCAAACATGAGGGGCAGACAGTAAGCTGTCCCTGCTGCACAGCAAAGGGCCTGGCCTAGCCGGAGGAGGGGGAGCGGGGGGAGGGCTGCTGGGTGGTGGACTACACAGGGGGTTCACAGACTTGGCCTGAAGAGCCTCTACTTGTGTTAAGTAACTAAAGTCATGAGTGGATGAACACACAGAAAGGGTACAGAGACGTTAAACATACACTCTCTCTCCTTTCGTCTCTCTCTTACACACAAACGCGCACTCTCTCCGGGTCCAGATCTGACCTCCTGCATCGCCCGCCCATGTTTGGAGAAGACAAAGCTCCTTCCACATACACTATGCTTTTGGAGTCTGCTAGCGCTAGAAGCAGTGCACAAAGCGTTTGCATGGAGGTACATTTAAACCCAGAGGAATTAGCCACGGCAAGGTCTGGGAGAGAAGGAGCAGAAAAAGAAACGATGGACATATGAAACCGTGTCTGGGGACGGGGAATGGTGAGGAAAAGGAGGATCAACAATATCAAAACAAGAGTCTGGTGGAGAGAGAGAAAAAAAAAAGAGTAAAGAAAAACCAAGAAGAAAGAAGGGAGAGGACAGAGGGATGGGATGGGCGTGTGCGAGGGAAAAAAGTAGAAAGGAACAAATACAAACAGATGGACAGAGACACGGGTCCACTGAGGAATCTAGTGCGCGGTTTGCTACTAGATTTATAGGTCACTCTCTCTGATGTTTGGTGGTATACCGTCCAGCCTGTGAAAAGGAATATAAAAAAGGGGAAGAAGAGAAGAAACAAAGAGACACTTCTGTAAAAGTGCACAGAGAAACGGCCCGACAAAGCCCCACCACTAGTTGCACCAGCCAAGGACACACACGCACACACAGACAGATGGACAAAAGCCTAATCCTACGAGGCCTTGAGCGCTCCCATAGACCAAAGCCTCTGTAAAGGTGTCCTACAATGACAACGCTTGGGGATGACTTGCATAACTAATGTGCTGCGTAACAACCTTGAAAATGCAAACGAAGGGTAAACCGGTTTAAATCCGAGGGGACTGGTTATTACATTTGAAAAAACAAATACTTTAAAAACCTTGTTCTTGCTATACAATGTATAAACAGACAAAGTGTGCTGCAGTTTATATGATAGGGACAGTAATTCACTACTATTGTATGTTAGCGGCTGATGCTAGATAATGTTCTGAGAAGCTAATGGTGTGACGTTGGTAACAGAAATGGAAATGACTTGTGCTTTGAAATTGTTCCGCAGAGTACGCATTGTACCTTCCGATAAGTAGCAACTGTGACAAATTAACCAGTTTCTGGAGTGCACATGTTTATATCTAGGTTTCCCCGGATTAAGTTTGTATATTAACTGCAGACCACATAATGGATCTATTTATGGCAGACCGCATAATTGATCGATTTCTCTATCTTCTCTGCCAGTCTGTCAGTAACAATATGTGTGTGTGTATGTGTTGGTGAGTACCTTGGCCAGGGCCTGCGTGGGGGCTCATGCCGTCCGCGTGGAGGCCAGCGTAGATGTTGTCAGAGGACAGGGAGCCCTTGAGGGAGCAGGGCTGCTGGGTATGGACCGGCTCGGGGCCGCCGGGTGCCGGGGGCATGGTGGCGGAGCTGCTGCTGCTGCCGCTGGAGCGGGCCGAGCTGTCGGACAGGATGGAGCTCTTGGCCGGGGAACTGGAGGAGCTGGCTGCGCTCTCACCTGCAGTGAGTGACAGGACGGAGAGGGAGGAGGAGTCCGTTAGAGTGAGTCGAGCTCCGCTGTGAATAGCGCACTCCCGCACGTCCCCAAACCTCACCTGCAATCTCTCCTTTGTTTACCCCCAACCCCCCTCCCCGCCACACACACAAACACCTTCGCTCACCCGGACACTCACCTTTCCTCTCAGCAGCCGTGCTGTTGAGGTTGTTTCTGAGCTGCTGCACCATGGGGTTGAGCAGCTTGCCCGCCTTGAGCTTATGTTTGCTGGCCCTGCGTCTGCGGCCGCTGGGCGGGGCGGCGTGCAGCAGGCCCACACTGGGGGGCAGCGTTTTCCCCAGCTCCTTGTACAGCCGCTCAATCTCGCTCCTCTGGAAGGACTGCAGCTCCGAGATCTCCTTCATGTGTCTACAGAGGGGAGAGAGACATGGGGAGAGTTATAAAGTGATCGGTGTGTACCAGAGTGTGTGTGTGTGTGTGTGTGTGTGTGTGTGTGTGTGTGTGTGTGTGTGTGTGTGTGTGTTTGCCATGCTTCCACCCCTAGAGCTGTGATTGATGCTG
>JAVQIZ010155114.1:0-23395 GCA_036023535.2 Galaxias brevipinnis | reverse complement strand
AGGGTTTGGACCGCAGTCCGCTTGTGCTGCAGGGGTAGGTTCTGCGCGCTAAGGCGGTCAGTCCAATAACTGCGATGCATCACATCGCATTTGCGCAGGGAAATGCATTTCTAGTTTTTCCAATTGCCACCGGCAATTTTAAAGCAGTTGTTTTACCCCAAAAGGGGACGTGGTCCTTCTGACAACAGGGGAGTGGCTTTGACTGCTCTCATCTGGCCAAAGCTCGGGAAAAGCAATCGTAGTCGTAAAAAATGAAATTGTACTGGTAGAAAATGCAATTGTAAACATTAGTGAAAAAAATTATTTCACTTTTTTTATATATTTGGGAACATAACCTTTTCATTTACAATTCAGAAAAATGCGTTTGACTTATTTTTTTACCTCACAAGAAACATTTCCACATCTACACCTATGATTTGTTATTTTACGCTGGCAATACTTGTGGCAAAAACGTCCTATCACTATTGGTCCCATTGTCTTTTAGGGTTTCCATTAAGATGCTTTAGGCTCATTTCTGAATATGAGAACGCTTTGATGAATTTTGTTCTAGTTTATTTCAGTAGAAGTGGCAATCTGTTAGATTTACACTGAATTCCGAAACATAATATAAACATGATCTGAGATAAAATTAAAATGACTACCATTATTTCCAACTCTACCAATTTGTTTTGTTGCTTTCTAGTGTCTAGAAACTTTTTCAATACCGTTTCTAAGGTTCAAATTAAAAGTAAATTTTTGTCAAAAAAGACTACTGGAATGGCATATTTGTTAAAATAATTTTTTTGATCTCTAGCAACTCCTTCCCTGTCCTGGGTACCTGGGTAGTGGTGTGTGTGTGTCAGGTACAGTCAGCAATGGGGAGTTAAAAGGTTGTCGTCCAATGTCCTCACGCACACGCACACACACACACACACACACACACACACACACATTCATGCACTCACAGATGCACAGAACATGTAATGAGGTCAGGATGATCGAGGTAGTCACTCAGCTGAGACCCCAGTAACAATGGCCCTTCTGAAACTCCCCAAGGCCCTGTCCACAAGTCTTTTGTTACTACAGGTAGGGTCTCTTCACCCTGGATCAGCTAGATGTGCCTCGCTTATAGCCTTAATAATTCACTGCCCATTAGGGAGCCTCACTTGTAAGACTGATAGTTGTAAGTTGAGGTTTCTACAAGCACAGGCGTTTAACCTTATTAAAGTAACCACATTCAACCTAATAACACAGGTATAAATACCTGAATATCACTATAATGTAAGGGAGTGTCAATATGTGGAGTATTTTGCAGTTTGGGTTGAAAACTAGATTTAAATTATTTCTCACAATTTCAAGGTAGCAGTCATGGATCTTAGGCGTGTAACAACTCATAATGTAATAACAACTCATAATGTAATGACTGCTCATAATGTAATAAATGCACATATTTTTTAATAAAGTGTTAAATTGTGGACCTAGCTAAAACATTTACTGAGTAATGTTGTCATTATTAGAGCATTTAGAGAATTTCAGATTCATGTGAGAGAAAGAACAAGGGGTCCAACAGCTCTGCCCTTGTTCGTCTCTGGAGGAATAGGCACCTGTTTGCGCTCACAGAGGATAGCCAGGCATTGATCTGTGCTATGAAATTAGTGGCAAAGAAGACAAGCCTTAAAGCTATTGTGAGGAGGGGGCTTGATGAGACCTAGGGCTGTGGTGCAAGAAAACTGAATGTGTATTTAAAGGATTAGTATTCTGGCATCAGTACACAAAATGTGCAAAAGGCGCTATCAACTTATTACATTACAAGCCGTTATTACATTATGAGTTGCTACAAGGCGTAACCAATGCCTAGTGAGATTAGACTGTTACATATGGTAATCCCTAGAGTTATTTAATTACCGTATTTTATTTATTGGTTTGTAGAAAAGGATTTTACGGTGGTGGTGCGAAACTGCAAAACATTACCAGCGGTAACACTGACATGATGTAAACACATCTAAATACCATTGTATCTATGTTGCAACATTTCTAACATTGGCTTGAAACTAACTTTATAATGGTGATTATGACGAATATGAACAATGATTGGGGTCACCTAAAATAATTGCGGTCAGATGATCATGTAATAATTGCGACAGCCCTAGTCCTGTCCCAGTAAATCGTCCCATATATTACAAAATATAATGTTTGATCACACATTTTATTAAATGTATTTTAATTCGTAGGCAACATTAAAGGATAAAAAGGTTACTGCATGTTTATTTTAAAGGGGCACTTGGGAACTAATATTTTGAACGCACCGGCCCCGGTCTTTCTATGGTGGTTGTCTTGGCTAGGCCACAACCCCCTGTGATCTGGGTCTTGACCTGATCTTGATTAGGAACAGTCTTGGTCTAATCTTGATGTTGACTAAGCTCTTGACCTTACCCTTGGTGTAAAGCTGTTGACAGATCTGCAAATTTAAAGATTATTGCTGATACATGAGTGACAGCAACAAAAAGTCTTTGAAGGAAGTAGATTTATTAAATCTTAGGCACTTAAATTTCCTCTAATAAGTCAAATTGCAATTATGATCTACTGGCTTATCTTGGTTGGCATTGTAGTGAACACGAACTTGTTCACATATTCCGATTTTTCAGTGTTCTGATTAGTATCTGGAGTTCTTTTTCTAAACTCCTAATAAAAAAACGACATACTATTAAAAATGTGAACCTAAACATTAACCTTTGAACCTCTCCAGGCCATGGTACTGTTTGCGGAGCCCGACCTGTTCCCGACAGAGCTGTACCCTACCTTCTCCAGCCTCTGTCAGGACCCCGACATCACTGTACGACGCACTGTGGCAGACGGCTTCCACGAGGTAAGAGACCCAAATATACAGCATACATCCACAGTCAAACCTCTACTATATGAGGTAAGAGACCCAAATATACAGCATACATCTACAGTCAAACCTCTGCAGTACGAGGTAAGAGACCGAAATATACAGCATGCATCCACAGTCAAACCTCTACAGTACAGATGTACAGTGTCTTTCTGTTGTAGGTCTTTACTTCTTGAAATGTTTTCTGCTGAAGGTAATGTTGTTTGATGTGTAAATGTATACAAAGCTTTGCACAGCTTTGTTTCTCTGCACATTGCTCTCATGTGGTGCTAATATATACAAAATACATAAAACATTTTTTTACCACATTTCATTTTGCAGAAAATCTGCTTTAGAACAGTTAAATTGACTCGGCTTGTCATTTCAGACGCTAAATTGGAGTCTCATTGTCTGCTTTCCTCCTCTTCAGACGTTGCATTGGAAGGGAATAATGTACGGTGTTTCTATATGTACTCTCCCCAGGTTGTCAAGCTGTTGGGCCACAATGTGCATGTTATACACAAAGAGCTGGTTATCATGCTGCAGGACGAGTCTTTGGAGGTGAGATAGACTAAATCATAATTGTTCATAATTCATAATCTCATACAAATGTATGCAACTATCTGAGTTTTGAGTTTCAGACATTACATTCAGGTGCCCCCTATTCAAATGATACAATGAGTGCCAATTGGATTTGCCCCTGATTTTGTCCTGGAACATTACTGTATACGTAAGCCCTTCCTCTCTGAGAGGAGAGGAGCTCTGCTTGCTAGGTCAGAACGGCTGCACCACCATTTTAAGTCGGATACAAGTAGAAAGGGTATTACGCAATCCGACCGCATGTGTCTGGCATACACAACAAGCCTATTGTCAGGCAACAGACCAGACAGCCAGACTCCAGCTCTAACACAATCACATGTAGATGTTTTAGTGTTTGCCTCAGAAACCTTTCGGATGGAAGGTCAGTCTGTGCTGTTATGAGATAGTCAGAGGGACGCACTGGGGGATTCCCAGGCTCACTATACTGCTGACTGTCTTCTAGGTTGATCCATAGACCAGAGAGTTGTCTCATCAGGTGGTCTTACATTATATCCATAGTCAGGACTGGTCTCTTCTGTATTCAAGGACATAACTATATTCTAGTCATTAGTCCTTACTTCATTAAACGCCATAGCAGAATGCATGACTGAATAAAGGAGGGAACATAGCGTAGCACTCCCTAACAGGACTACATGGTCAGCCCCACTAATTACTCTAGTTGAGGATGGATTAGGGAGAGGAGAATTTGACCTCTGACCTCAGTATGTGCCTGACATGACATGGCCATCCTTGAGCAGGATAATTTTTCTTTTAGGTATTAGATGCATTATTGAACAATCTTCAAGAGACACTGGAGCTGGCGACTTCCAGAGGAGAAGGGGCAGGACCGGAAAACAAGGTAGGTAGCCATCCCAAGCTCCTTCAGACAGGTTTGTTTTACACGTTGTTTTAGGGCATTCACAGGAAAGGTTATTGCAATACACACAAGTACAGACTACAACATCCAGCAAGGACAAAGCTACCCGGCTCCATCCGGTGTGGGTTTTCTTTCACAATCTGGCCTTCTGTTTTTCATCATTTTTTTTCTCAAAGCAGCACTCTGATGTCTATGATCCTGTCCCTACTCTGTACCCTTTTGCTACGTTGCTTTCATCTTCGTCCACCATCAGACTTGTCCGTTTTGTACCCCTATCTCCATCCATACTGATACATTAGTAGAATACTAACCCCCTTCATACTAATACATTGGTAGAATACTAACCCCCTTCATACTAATACATTGGTAGGATACTAACCCCCTTCATACTAATACATTGGTAGAGTACTAACCCCATTCATACTAATACATAGGTAGAATACTAACCCCCTTCCCCATTCATACTAATACATTGGTAGCATACTAATCCCCTTCCCCATTCATACTAATACATAGGTAGAATACTACCCCCCCTCATACCAATACATAGGTAGAATACTAACCCCATTCCCTATTCATACTAAAACATAGGTAAAATAGCCTTAGTCTCAATACTTAGATCCCCCTTCCCCATTCATACTAATACATAGGTAGAATACTAACCCCATTCCCCAATCATACTAATACATAGGTAGAAAAGCCATAGTCTCAATAATTACATTAGTTAACTTAATTTTACATTTTGAGGCAGGCCTATGACAGTTCTGCTGAGCAGGCTGTTTTTGGTATAACTATGCGTTTAAGAGTTTTGGGAAATCCAGAATTGGAAATAGCTCAGGCACTAAAAGAAAAACCTTGAGGTAATTTTTCAAAACTCTAGAACACAGAACACTTTTTTCAGTTGCTTGCAAAAGACATATAATCCTAAGATTATTGGTTCATTGAACAGAAATGAAGTTGAAAATGGCATAGCATATCATCAAAGTATTACTATTTCGAAATGCAATTCACACATTACATATTAATTGACTGTTTTTTCATCAACTAATACGTCTGCTCAAAATGATAAATAACTGCTGCATTGTTCTAGGATAAGAGATAATATGGCAACACTGTAAATGGTGTCGATGAATTTATGGATGTAATACTTAATCACCATGCCTTATCAGACACTGTTCCCATGGTCCCATGTACCACTGTGTAAGGCAATGTTTGACAGCATAATTATATGCAGACCTTTGTCATTTCTTTTACAATCCTACTGTAACAACTCATTACTGATAATTGATTTCACATTGTAGAAAGAGTATAACAAGATTAGTATTCACCCAGAACAACATAGCAACAATATTGAGCAGGCAGGTGATGCAGTTCCTAATTGAGGCCACGCAATGAGGTGAAGATGAGGAGCATGAGGAGGAGGAAGAGGACGTGGTGGTGAAAGGAATGGCCGTACCCTTTCTGCGAGGTGGCCATGGGCCGTTGAGAGGTTTTGTGAAGGGACGTGGTAGAGAACAACGTTTTGTATTTCAAGACAGTCGAGAAAACATTTTTTGTTTAAAACTTTGTTGAATATGTTCAGACCCAGGCTTGTGATTTTATTTCATACACAGGAAATATATTTCTCTTTTCTTTCCTCCGTGATTATATGTTTCTCTCTACAACTCCTTTTACAAAAAGATTTAGAACCGTGTTGAAACATGTATCAATTATTTTATACTTAAATATTACAGGATTGTTCCAAGAACTTAACAGTGAACCTCGGTATCTGGCTAACCTAAACTAATGTTCATAAATGTGGGGTTTTAACCAATTATTCTGAAATTGCAAGGTTTCTTAAAAGAAATTAATGAAAAATGTAATATTTTGAACAGATGACAGCATGTGTTGCAAGTGACAGTTTTGAGTGTTTAAAGTTTGTCTAATGTTTTGAAAAATGAAAAGGTAAAACAGGGTTCTAAAATTAGATTATGTTAAAATAGAAAAATAAAATTGCTGGGCCTACAAAATATAAACAACATACAAAAGTAAAACACAATAATAATGAGACACCACTTATCAACAGTTACACACGCACACATGGTTATAGATATGTTTATAATCAAGGATTTACACTGTGCGTTGTGATGTGGCCAGCCAGGGGGTTTGAACCTCTGTACCCCTGGTGTCTCCAGCAGGTGAGCGTGCCTGACCTGGTCCCTGCCCTGGTGGCAGCCGAGCAGAAGGCAGCTTCTTGTCTCCGCTGGAGGGTTCATGAAAAGCTGCTGCAGCGATATGCCTGCCTGCCTCGCGTCATCCCCGGGGAGCAGGTCTACTACCGCTTCATGCAGCGCATGTTCACCATCCTCACCACCAACGTAAGACGTGCTGAGATACAGAGTGCACACACAGCCTGATGAAAGTCACTTTCTTTGACACTGTCATGTTTGCCAACGATTTGTAATATCTGGGGTTGGATACGATGCAAAAAAGCTGGTTTAAGCAGAAAGATCCACTAGGTTCATGTGACAATATCAAGAGTGCAGAGGTGGAGATTATGTCACAGAGTCTAGTGCCAATGTAAATCCATCTCTCACCAATATCGAGTACCATAACGCAAGCATGAGCTGCTAGTTACACCTGCAACAACTCAGGCCCTGTCCCCACTTGGTATGGAACATAGTGGAAGCACTAAGAAGAGAAGTGGGAGAAAAGGAGAAGGATTCATTCTCACCTGCTCTTTTCATCTCACATGTTGTAAAATGAAACAATAGAAAAGCCCAGACTCTGTAACAAGCGGTCCTCTCTCGTGTCTTTCTTTGTTTCCCTCCAGAACGTTCTCCCGGTCCAGAGGGAGGCAGCGAGGACACTGTGTATGTTCCTGCGGTACAACCGCAAGCAGGAGCAGCGCCAGGAAATCATTGGCAAGGTGCTAGTAGGTGAGCTCTCAAAACAACCAGGTCAAAGGTGCTAGTAGGTGAGCTCTCGAAACAACCAGGTCAAAGGTGCTAGTAGGTGATTCTGCTTCAACACAACCAGGTCAAAGGGGAAGAGCTGAGCCAAACAGCAATATTACTGCTGCGAGACAACACTTTATTGTTTAGAAGCTACATTCTGTGATGACTATTGCTTGATAGATTCTACTTTCTTCATCATGGACACAATTGGCACTCTACTCTGTTGTCTACTGGATGTGTATTCAACTGATTCTCTCTTCCTCTACAGAGTTGGCTCAGGGCAGAAGCTACTGGAATAGGCTACGCTACCTGGACCTGTGTGAAATCGCCATGGAGCTTTTCTCCAAGGCCTACTTCTGTAAACACTTTCTTATCCAGGCTCTTGAGCTGGTCAACGACCCTGTGGCCAACGTCAGGTAACCTACAGAGGGGTTTACACAGTGGTACACTCACTGCCCTACAGAGGGGTTTACACAGTAGAACACTCACTGCCCTACAGAGGGGTTAACACAGTAGTACACTCACTGCCCTACAGAGCGGTTTACACAGTAGAACACTCATTGCCCTACAGAGGGGTTAACACAGTAGTACACTCACTGCCCTACAGAGGGGTTTACACAGTAGTACACTCACTGCCCTACAGAGGGGTTTACACAGTAGAACACTCATTGCCCAACAGAGGGGTTAACACAGTAGTACACTCACTGCCCTACAGAGGGGTTAACACAGTAGTACACTCACTGCCCTACAGAGGGGTTTACACAGTAGAACACTCACTGCCCTACAGAGGGGTTTACACAGTAGAACACTCACTGCCCTACAGAGGGGTTTACACAGTAGGGGCACATTAGGTGTGCTTGGTTTAGCTCACCATGCTAGGTGAACCTACAGTATGTGAACACAGGAATTCAGTTAATCTCTGGTCAGTAGTCCAGCAGACCAGTGTTTTCTCTTATGGCGCATTTTCACCAAACACTAGGTTACAGGTTGGGTCGGGTCGCTAAGTATCTGAACGGTTATGTTTGCATTTCCACTGGCAAAATATGTGGATTGTATGGTAGATAACCGGTCTGTTCCATCCTATTTTTCGCTACTCATCAGTTGAGGATCCTAGCACACTGACCCGGACTTGAATGTGGAGCTAGGAGCACTGCACCAAAGATAACATCCGACCTGACCTGACCCGACCCGACCCGACCCATTACCTAGTGCTTGGTGGAAATGAGCCATTAGTTACTCCTCTGTCTGTCTTCTCATCTGGCTGGATCACATTCCACACATCTCTTTAGGAACAGAGTGAAAGGAAATGCTGTTCCACAGCAGCACTCCCAATGCCTGCCTAGTGGACAGTGAGACTGTGTGTGTGCGTGCGTGCGTGCGTGTGTTGTGTACCATGGTTAATGGACAGTGAGACTGAGTATTTGTTGTGTTGTGTTCCATGGTTAATGGACAGAGAGAGAGAGAGTGTGTGTGTGTGCGTGTGTGTTGTTTAGTGTTCCAGGTATAATGGACAGAGAGAGAGAGAGAGCGAGAGAGAGTGTGTGTGTTTGTGTGTGTGTTGTGTTCCACGTATAATGGACAGTGAGACCATGTGTGTGTGTGTGTGTTGTGTTCCAGGTATAAGCTCTGCCACATGCTGCCCAGGCTGCGCTCCACCATCCGGCTGCCGGCAGACAAACACCTCGTGCAGCAGCTGGAGTTCTGCGTGCGCAAGCTCCTGTGTCGGGAGAAGGACAAGGACGTGCTGGCCACTGTACGGAAGGTGAGACACATCGCCGTCATCCACCACATATACATATCATAGGAGACATCCACCACACATACATATCATAGGAGACATCCACCACATATACATATCATAGGAGACATCTACCACATATACATATCATAGGTGACATCTACCACATATACATATCATAGGAGACATCCACCACACATACATATCATAGTAGACATCTACCACATATGCATATCATGGTAGGCACTGAGTGCCATATAGGGGGCCAGACGTACTGTAAATGTCTGCCTGTTTTTTTTCTTTCCCAGACAGTGCTGGAATTGGACAAAATGGACATCACAGAACCTGTAAGAACTTTTCTTCTCTTTGCAGCGCCCCAAACCTGCTTTGTTTCAATGTCATGTGCATGACTACAGTCATTTCCGACCACTAAGGGCCTTTGTTACTGTCCATGTAGTACCATAAGAGGCATGAAAAGGATGTTCTGGACCAGAAGAAGGAGAAGGAAGAGACTCTGCTCCTAGAAATGGTAAGAGGTGCCCCTGTAGAAGGCAGCTATTATTATTATTACTATTATTATTAGTTGCATTTTACAGTAGCATGTATGTTTTATGTAATGTTAAAACTAAGTAATGAGTAAAAAAAAAAGTTTTAATTATTTCAGGAGGTGTATATTGTGTACATGCCTTTTCATTTGACAAATAACTATTTTATTTATTACAAATAAATAAAAGAAATTGCACAAAAACAGGTTTTCGATTTATTAGCTGAAACAATTTAAATAAGGTTATCTACAGTACATTATGGAGCATAGCTGTACAAAGAGCAAGTGTGCTAAGCATGTATTTAAGATAGTTTGGAGCTGACTGGAATCCAACATCCTGTGCTAACAAGATATGAGTGTCCCTATAAATAGCATTTGGGGGTCTCAAAACCATCTTAATGGATGTAAGTCGTATTTATGTTTCAGAAACATTTTAGGCTATTGCTTAAAGAACTCCCCGTTTAAATTATAAGTACTTATCTCGCAATAGAAACTGTTAAATAAATACATTTCTTATTCTGTCTAAATTATGTAAAATATATATATATATTTTTTTTTTTTTTGTACAAACCAAAAGTGACATAGACATCCCGATGTGTAGAAAGTAAAGCCTAGCTCTGTCAGTGCTGTTGAAGCCCCTCACTAACTCTTCTGTCCTGCCTCAGGAACAGCTCGAGCGGCAACAGAGTGAAACTAAGCTCACAGGGGAAAAACACGGCGAAAAGAAACGTAAGGAATAGTCATGACGATGTCGTTTGACCAGTGTGCTCTGTACAACTGGTAAGAGACTGTGCCTTTGTTTCGTAGGGAGGGACAGTAAAACGGGCTTATTAGGAACCAAAGGCATGTCTGGGTCATCATCAGGGGCTACTCTGTCTACCTCTTCTGGTAAGAAGGCACATTCAACTTTAACATGCGCAGTATCTGTAAGTGATTACTGGGATTACGCTTTTCCCTTTGTACCCTAAGGCAAGGAGATAAGGAAGGCCAAACTGGCGAGAAGTCGTTCACTTAGCAGCCACCCCACCACTACCAAACTGTCCAATTCAGACAAGACCATGTATGTACCCTCCCTCACACCACAGAACAACACTACAGTGTTATAGTGTTCAAAAGGAATCCCTTTGTGATGTTTAATTCTCTCATTTATCTGTGAATCTCTCCCCAGAAAGTTAAAAGAGTCTGGCAGCTGTCCTGGTACAGGGAAGTCCCCCATTCTCCCTATAAATGGTAATTATTAGTTTTAATTATTTCCTTTGTAATTAGTTACCATGGTTACCTGCTGTGAGTGTGGTTCTTTCTGAGTCCCACTGACCAGGTCAAGCTCTCTGTTGTTGTTAGACGATACGCTGCGGTCACACCACTTCAGCGTGGCTCCGTCGTCCCTGTCCCCGACCCCCTCCACCTCCTCCATGCCCGTCCTCATCCGCAGTAACACCACCAGCACCCTGGACCACCGCAGCAGCAGCAACAGCAGCAGCAACAGCAACAGCACAGACCCCCGGGGAAACGGCAGCAACTCCCTGGACCATCGGAGCAACACGCTGGACCATCGCAGCAACGGGAGCAAGGACACGCAGTCCAGAAAACTCTCTATGTGGGTTCCAACTCACTTGTCTTGTGCCTTGTCAACTCTATGGTTACACAGATTGTCCATTATGCCACATGAGAGTCTGAGGTAGGCGTAGGTCCAGTCAAGTCCCTTGAGTCACCCGCAAAGCTAAACATTTCAGTAGGTTTTTGGTTTTAGGATTGGGAGGTATTGTGGCTGTGCTTACTGGCCAATTATGAGCTAACGTTAGCTAGCAGGCAAATAGTCAAAACAAAATCTCCACTTACTCCCGGCATGTTGGTGAACATTCTGTGTAAATTGGTCCAGCCAATGCATCCTGGTGTTTTGGCCCATAGCAAGAAAGGGTCATTGACATAGCAGGAGGAGCTACTCGTTACTGTAGATTGTTAATCAAAATTGGAAAATAGGAATAGAATAGTGTTGGTTACTTTTCTACACCAACAATGCGTGAAAGGAGGGAAATTATAGGTACATGTATGAACAATTTTTGTATTCAAGAAGTAATGTCAAAATTATTGGCATTCTACTTTACTTTTATCTGTCAGGTTTTCATATTTATTTAATTGAATTATTATTCAAATAACAGTAACAAACCCTTTAGGTGATTGTAGGTATAATTAAAGGATGTGATAGCAATAGTTTAGTGTGTTGGCTTTATCATGTTAGGTATGCTTGTCAACAAAATGTAATTAGTTTGGTTATGTCAAAAGAAATGAGGTGGATTTTGATGAAGAATCCATGATAAATAAAATAGTGAGAGAAGGTGAGAAAGTTAATTGAGGGGAAACTACTGTTAAACTTTGAAATATTCATAAATTGTTCTCTTTCATTCAGCTCATGTATCCATTTTAATATTTGTCTCTAGCTAAGAATTTTTTAGGGGGGCCTGTATTTGTATTTTTTGCCGTCCAAGCATCAGAAAAGATGTTACTACCCATAGCTTTCCTCTCTTGTAGGTGACTGGAGCCTGCAATTGTTGTAGTTATTTTCTAAGTAGATTATTAAACATTTGTTCCAGTCCCCACATTGCAAGGCAATGCAAGAAAATACCAGAGATACAGTCAGTTTCTCTCAGTGAGATTGGTTACACCGAAGTGCAGGCCTATCTCTCAGTGAGATTGGTTACACCAAAGTGCCTGCTGCCTAGCCTGGCACATAGCCTGCCTTCTTTAAGAGATTTAGTTGAATTGTTTTTACATGGTATGTTTATGTCAGACACTAGATGGCGTACTCTCATTCATCCTCACTGTCGACAAAGAATGTTGGCGAACTACAAGCATGCTATAGACATGTCTGTCCTCTAATTATAACATGCAGTTCATGTTCAATTAATTTTAGCCCATTTAAAGATTAGTTTAACAACAACTGCCATGCTTTCTTCCAGACTAGTGCCTTTCTTTTAGGGACTAATGCCTCGTAATACCATAGGTAAAACATTATTTTGACCAAACTTAGCATTTAAATGATAGAATTCCAAAGAACTTACCACTGCTAATTCTGTTTTCCAAGGCAAAAAGCAGGCGCAAAGACAAAAAAGTGAGCATGTAAGTGGTAAGTACTGCAGTGGCAATAGGGTTAATACATAGGTCATATCACTGACTAATTCTTTGTGCTCTAGCTCCCTGTTGTACTCCCCAAGTGTAGTAATAGTGAACTAAATAGATCATACTAGATTCCCCTCTTCTATTCATTTACCTCCTGTGTTTACAGTGCAAGTTTCAAATCCCATTGCAGCATCTGATTTTCCTGTCATTTCCAGAAAAAATGTAAAGCTCAATATTTGAAATCACAAAAGTTCTGATGATGATGCCCTATAACATCTTTATTTTCCTGTGTTTAGACAAAGGAAGTCAAACTCATTTGGTATGCAGTCAGGAAGAGAGTGATGCCAGAGCTCGAGACTTTTGGAGGAACATAGTGGGGGCCCTCACCACACCACTCGCCAGGGTCCTGCATCTATTTCAAGTTGTCCAAAAGTGTGCAAAACCCACTTCGCTTCAAATTAAAAAAAGAAACTATTTGCAAAAGACACGCTTATTATTGTCTGGCTGAGGAAGACATGAGGATTCTTATTGCACCACTGGAACCAGGAGACATCCATACATCTCTGCCTTATTTCACAAACACTTGTACCATTTGTTGAAAAAACAAGAGAGTAAATCCAGACAGATGTAACAGTATGTATTTTATTTGTATTTTATTTTAAGGACAAATTGTATTTCTTGTATAATAGCATGCTTTGCAAAAGTTTTTCTTTATGTTTTATATTTTCCAAATTAGCTAAGAGAAGCACTATGTATTTTTATGATTATATAAACCATAGCCTCTCCAACACATGTGATTGGTTCTGGAAATTGTCCATCCCACAAATGCGATTGTGCCTGGTGTTATCAAGCACCTGAGTGAGCCGCCCCCGCCAACCTTCACTACCAATCAATAAAACCTGGGTCGAAGATGTGTGTTTGTAATGTGCTTAGTTAAGCTGCTTGCATTCTACTCCTTTGGGGTCAGTGCATTATACTTTTTAAATTGTAGGTGGTCCCTATAAAAAAACATTTGTATCTATTAGTGTGACATGTAATATTATAAAATATAAACAGGAAGGTATTTTTACAAAAAAGAAAAGACTAAGTTAAAGGGCATGGCATAAAAACATGTTTGAATAGAAAGCTTCAACATTATGAATCAGTAACATTGGAATGGGACTGTTGCAGTTGGTTATCATGCAACTCTACCATAAACACAAGTAGTTATGTTAAAGATGGTGATTTTTACATCATCCAACAATGGTTACACTGCATTCACTGCTTGGTGGGGTCGACCACCCTGCCCATGAAGAGGATGCTTCTGGTGCTCTCATGGTAAACAAGGAATAGGAAGGGCCGGTTGATGGTCAATCGGGGTGGAAGACTGGCAAAAATGTTCACTGTTCCGCCACCTAATCCATTGCTAATCTCATCCACAGCGATAGCTGCTTTGTGCACAACCTGCAGAGAGGTGACGGGTTGAGAAGAAATTAAGATTGACTTTGCTAGATTATTTGCCAATACATTGATTCAGCCTATTAAGTGTTTTAAGTCAAAAGCACCTCATAGTTATAAATTAAAATGAAGTAAAGACTCATTGAAGTAGTGTGTAACAAAACATATAGTTCCCCTTATTCATAAAAAAATATCAGACTAAAAGAGTCTGGTTAATGTGACGATGCAGACAAACTAGGGGGCGGTCTTCTCAAAGCACATGTAGTCACATTAAGTATACCGAAAATCAACATCTTTCTCTAGTCTAGAGGATGTTGCTCATTCATTTGTTCCTCAGAATAATCCATTGGTGCCAGCCAAGACAACGTGCACAATCAAATTCCACAAGAGACACATCTCAGAACTATGAACTAATAAAAGCCTAATGATTTCCTCCAATGTGCAAAGTCCTCTTTAAGAAAGGAGTCCAAAGAGTGCAGTAAAAACTGGTGACCATGCAATCCACCATGCGCCAGACAGGGTGAGGCAGTTTTAACTGGACCTCCTGTGGTCATCAGCCCCTCTCCATGTCTCTACTCCACCTTTTCTATCGCTATCGTTTAGAGGACTTCAGAAGGCCTGAGGCTTCAGATATACACAGAGAAAGAACCCACTGTTCAGGCTATGCCATCATCATGTGTATAAATATATATGGAATAAATGAGGGGTGCATTTATTTAGTGAAACACACTAACCTCAGACAGCTTGAAGCCCTTGTCTCCTCCCATACCAGATAAGTCTGCAGAGCTTTCAAAGATCTCTCTAACCTCCAGCACCGGAAGGAGTTTTGTCAGAGAGTATGACTGTTCCAACACAAACTTCGGCAGCTGCACCTCAAGCTTACTGTAAACATTCAATAGATTAATTTAGGGTATGCTTTATGCTTTGTGCTTTATGCTTTACTTTTTGATTTACAGTATTTAAGCATTATGAAATTAATAACAATCACATACTTTTGAAATGATAATGGATATGGAATGAGTAACTACTGGGACAGCAGGATGAGACACGTACGTCTTTTTCAGCTGATTGACCCAGCCTTGGAATCTTTCAGCAGTGATCTTCTCATCTATAGAGGTGAGGTCCACATCCTCATCAGGCAGAAGAACCAGCATGGCAGCGCCTCCTGACATCGCCAACTTCAACACACCCAATTTGAGTGAGCTATCATACGCTAGGTAATACTTATCTGAACGGAACATCATAGGAACTGTGACAACATGGTATTTGTCTATGTAAAAGCGCTCCTCCTGTGTGACGCTGGCATTAAAAGCCAGGGCAAACTGTCCTGATAGAGAGGGATAAACAGGGTAATGTTAGTCAACTAGCCAGATGTTATATTGTTACCTAAATCTAAACATTTACGTAGGCTATTTTAGATCTGAAATCTCAAAGATGCTCCTGATTATTATGAGAGTCAAACTAGAATCACCTTTAAAATAGGAAGCGGTAACAAGCATCAGCTGGGTCTGTGGGTCGACGGTGCGGACCAGATCTTTGATGACATAGTTGGTCCTCTGCTCCCCCATCTCATTGATGATGTTCTGGGCAGCGAGAGGGTCAGTGAAAGCCAGGTTCTGAATGTTTCCTCCATACTTGTTTTGCACCAACTCTTGGTAGTCTGCGGGCACACTGAACTGCTGGCTCGGAAAGAGGCCGATGAGTTGGTTGAAGTTGAACTCATTGCTAGCAGTTATGGTTTCCCGGAGATTCTGGAAAAGCTCTAGAACATCATAGATTGAAATTAAATTCATGGGACGTGTTCTTGTTCGATGCCATTTTCCAAGTCTAGTAATGAAACTATGAAAGGTAAAGGTTTTACAATTGCTCTTTGGATTACCAATATTGTCTGAATTTTGGGCAATTTATCTTTACTACCTAATGGCTTTCCGAATCAAGGGGATAAAAGACAGGCCATTTCCAATGCACTATAACATACAGTGTGTACAGTGACATACAATGTGTAAACTGTGCACATTCGTGCAAAACAGCAATTTCATTCCGTACCTGGAACTTGCGAGGGTTCCAGAGATGTTAAGGTGAGACCTTCGAGAAGTTGCTGACGTGTGGTTCCGTCAGTGCCACTCATTAACGCAGCCAGGCCCAACGAAATAGTCAACGGAGAGAAACAGACATTGTCGTCTGTCCTGCTGGCAATTGTGCGGTACAGACACGCAGCAAAGCCTGCATTTTTGGTGCTAAGATCTTGCAGCTCTGCAGATGCCCGGCCCTGGCTAGTCGCAGAATGAGAGGTCAGTAGAACGGTGCATACCAGGGCGAGAAAGATTCGGCCTGTCATTGTTCCACGTTTTCTAGAAAAGACATACATGGAGATTTGAGATGAAGTAGCCAAACTATACATTTTGAACCAGGCAAAAATCAAGGGTTGAAAAAGGGCCAATGTTGGTACAGTATATTATTAGTTGCAAAATATTTTACAAGAAGATTAGGGCTAAAGTTATTATACAGATAACACCTGAAAAAACATATCTACTTTGAATTACTTCAGTTATTTTAGACGGTACATAGAATATAAAGATTTGATGATAAGATGACATTCAATTTAGTAATCCAGTCTCAGATCAATTATGTTTTTTAGTTAGTTACAGCAATGTGAAGAAAAACGTGTAAAATAAATTCAGAAAGATTTGGAAAGTTTTGCGTTTGTTAATTTTGTAATTATAAAGGCCTCAGTATACAAGAATTATAAAATAAATTGTTTAAATTGATTTACGGTGCTTTTGCTGCATAGGCTAATGCCTGACATAACCCTACGCACATCTTTTTTGAAGGATAAGAATAGGCAGGATGAAAGTGATGCTGACCTTTTATAATAATGATTACGTTGGATAAAAACATGGCCAGCAGTCTATTCGTTTGGCCAGAACTGGACAGGCCTTGTGTAATTCTGGTTATGGTGATCAATAAAGACTGTTGTTGGCCTGACTAAGACGCAGCATCGTCGCATCCTTAGTACACGGACAGACACAGACACGCTCTCCTTTAGATAGCATACAGGCTACAAATCAAAGGCAACACAAGTCACAACATACCTTAGACTAAATTCTGTTCAGGAGCTTTCATCAGACTTAGAAATAATTATTGTCGTCAAACAAATCGGGAGGTTCGGTTATGGTACAGGGGCTGTGTATTCCTGTGACGTCAACTACGCAAAAATAATGATGCATTCCATTGTACTCGGAACTCGAACAGTTCCTAGTCGGTATTCCCGACTTCAAATCTAAATGCGTTCCAGTGCATGTGGTTGCTTGGGAAAACGTGGACGCCCGCAGCAAAATGATGTTTGTATGGCAGAGTAGGCTAGTACCACATGGTCGAAAAGACGTATATCATGCACAAATGAACTACATGGAAATAGAAATGGCAACTACAGAGTTGTTACAGCATGTTTCACAACTCAAACATTAGCCTACATGAAGTAAAACAAATATGGAAAGTTAAATGTGCATACTGTTCACTATACGTGCCACCATATTGCTCTGACGTCAGGTGTTTATGTCGGCGAAGTAGGGCTTGGTGGATTTTGAAGGCATGGATCTTGCTCGAGTTACCGACTTGGAATTCCGACTTGAATGTCCATTCCATTGCACTTTTCCTTGTCGGAGGTCGTTTTTTTCCGAGTTCCGAGTACTGTGGAACGCACCATAATATTCTGGAAAATCGCAAGTAACGCAATGAGCGCAACGAGCCGTTCCACAATCGAACAAATAAGTCATGATGATGAGCAAGTATTTTATGTATTTATGTAGGATCCCTGTGATTTTTTGTTTATTTATTGTATTGTATCCTCCAGTAAAACAAACCAAAAAAATCAATAAGCACCACAAATAAAATAAAAATCAATAGGCTATCTGGACACCGCTATCTGGACATCTGTCGTATCCTGTGTTACCAAATGTCCAGACTCGTCCATACAACTTTTAACTTTTTTTGTTAATTTGATCCTTATTTTTTTCAACTGACCTTTTAAGCTACATATAAGGTTGGCTATGCTCATTATAACATAACCATTTTATGTTTTTAATTAACCTTAAAGGTCACAAGTAAAATCCCCAGAGATAAGTAGCCTAGTGTATACACAATCTAAGACACAAATGACATAATTTATAGGACACCCGTTTGAGCCAGACACCGGCTATGGGGGTGGGGCAACCAAAGTATCACCGGGCAAAATCAGGGCAAGAGCTTCACCCGGTATGAACAAGTGTCCAGTCATTACAGCCTACAAAAATTTATTAATTTGTCTACAAGAGAGCGGAAAAGACGTTAGAAGAGGTCACAAGTGACAACCAAAACCCAATAAAAAACGAGGTAAATTGATGTAGCCTACTTATAATCGTCTATCATTCAGAGAAACTAACGCAACAAAACTACAACAGCGGACAACATCAAACTGATTCGTTCTAAGGCTTGTAATCTTTCTTACATAGACTATTGTTGTTTGAGAATTCGGAATCTAGCCAGACTTGTATATTTTCGTACAATTTATGTTTACATAAAAAAAGTATTTTTGTTGACGTAAGGTGTTACACCTTGAATAATATGTTGTGAAATATTATAGCATTACTTTTAATTAAGCTACTTTGCCATGGATAAAACTAAATGTGGCATACATTGTTTATTCTTCAACAATATTTTATCTTCAATTGTATGCAGAATTTGACTTTATCAATTCAACGATAACATTGAAGACTGATCAAACCTTAACAGCGCAGCAATAGTTTTGGGAAAACCCGGAACTATGTGTCCTGGAAAAACATGATCTATTAAAGTTTGCAGCATTTGCTAAATATGAACAATAATATTATTTTTGAGGCAATAAGGAAATGTTGCAACCTGAGAGAAGTTTTGTCATCCCATTTCATTCAAAGAAGGTAAACAATAAAAACCATGACTGTTTTTTTTCATCATAAATGGGAATGTGGTGAAAATTTAAGGCATTTTAATGCACATAATATGTTTGAAGTTATTAATAATACCAGAATATCGTTTGTTCCTTTGTTTGTTTTTAGTTAGTTAGTCGCCCATCAAGTTTCTTTATTTCTTTGCTTTGTTGGCTGTGCATAACAGGTCTTGCAGAGTCAATACACTGTAGCTCAGTCACCATTTAGAGGTTCCACTATTTATAATGAGGTTCTACCCCACCCATATGCTAGTTTGTCCAATTCTGTCTAGTGCCATACTTTTGCCTGGTCGCTGTGCTCCTGGGATTTATAAAGCCTTGCAAGGCTGAGGGCACTGTACTGCTGTCGTGGGTGACATGGCTAGAAAGTGGCCAACTATGCTGGATTAATGCCATCCCCATGCTTTGATTTTGGGGTGGGGCCAAGGGCCAACATAGCCTGCTATACAAATGAACACTGCCGTTTTGTCTGACACTATTTCTTTAGTTTGATACCGTCTACAATAGGGTCGAATATACCTCCGTTTTGGTTGCCAAAGTATACCATGGGGTGAATTGTAAAACGGTTGAGGCTATAAGCACAGATAATACTATTTGTGGCACAACTTAGATTTATAATAGATTTAACTGATTCTACTCATGTTGATTAATATGGTGTTATTCATTTGATTTTTTTTTTCTATACTGATAGTGTGTGTCTACTGGTAACGTAATGCTGTGATTTGGGTGACTGGAGTAAGTTTCACCAGCAGTAAGTTGGACTAGAGGAAGGGTGCGGTGTGGATGCTAGTGTGACACAGCAAGACTCCCACTGTAAGTTGAATCTGTCATGTGTAATGTTAATTTAGTCTACAATGGCATCTAAATAGTTATCAACCTTCTTTTCTACAGGACTAAGACTAGACTATAATAAATCATCTGCTGAATAAGGATTGCATTGAAGAATAATTCCAACCAAATGAACAGACTAGGTTATGTTGGTAGAAAGGTGATGACTAAAATACAAAGTAAAGAGTAAAGCTGTCTGACTGTAGTTCTTGAACTTTGTAGAAGATGTGTGATGTGTAAAGAGCTGCTGTGAGGTGTCAAAGAGGTTGGCTTGTATCGCCATGATGTAATTATGCAAAACCAAAGCGTTCGAATGGCCTTGAATCTCACATTGTTGCCTTCCCTGCCTCAGTCCTAAGTGCTCTCCCACTCATTCAAGAGGCCTTCAGTCCAGCTGTCCTAGTAACTGTTGGCATGGTAGTGTTTGCTAACACTGAGTAATAGTAATCCTTCACTATCTATCACCTTTGGCTGTGCCTCAAACCATGTGGTTAAGGGTATATTATGGTCAAGAAAACAGGGATTTGATCTATTTAATGTAACATTAAATCCCTCAAATTGCATCGCTTACATTCGCCGTGATCAAAAAGCACAATGCAAAATGGATCTCTTGCTTCGTCCCATGGAAGTGTATGTTTCAGCATCCTTCTCCCCCATTCTCTCATGCTATTATGACAAATTCAAACATTCAACTGGGGAGGGGCTGTAGAACGGGTGGGTCAGCCCATTGTTGTGTCCCGTCCATAGGGCCATTCACAAAAGCATTCCTTTGGTTTGCCCAGCGACCTCTTTGCAGGGGTCAGGGTAGTAAAGGAATATCTCATTTGAGCACTGCAGAAATACACCCGGGTAAGTTTAAGATCAGCTGCCTGTTATGTGGGGGTTTGAGTAGACTTGTAAATACTTCTTAGGATGTGTTGGATTGACCTCAGTAAGGCATCTCAGTTCCAACCTTTGATTCATGGTTCATGTAGGCCTAATGCTTTGGGTTGGAGTGCTGTGTTTGTCTAGCAAGTTTGATTGGGGTCTAATAGCTTTAGGTATAATATATTCACTTGGTTATTCACTTGGTTAGAGAGGTTTAGAGTTAGAGCTCCAACACGTTATTAAAATATAGAAAAATATTGAACAAAGATTTTTAAAAGTCACTTTTTAACATGGTTATTATCATAGTAATTTCATATTGTGCTAACATGTCTTACACCTTTATACATTTAGGATAAACTCCCACGTAAAATATAGAAAATGCACTGAGGATACAGCATCTTTCCACTATATTTGTAAACCTGGAAAAGCTTGTTTCTCTCTCCCCATCTACCTGATGTCCCCTCCAGGATGCGTGACAACATGTCCACCATGGTGGTGCCTCAAGTAGCTTCTCAAGTCGCCAAACTCTCCAGGGACCAGCTCCTTGGCCAGACCAGGCATGTGATGCAGGGATTGGAGGCCCTGAGGCTGGAACACCATTCGCTACTGGAGGGCCTGCTGGGGAGTCTGCAGTGTCTGGAGGAGGGCCAAGGGGAGCCCCCACAGCAGCAGCCAGCCCCTGGCCCAGTGGAGGAGGAGGCCAAGGCCCTCCGGAGATCACTTGACACTCTGGAACTGGGACTCAGTGAAGCACAGGTGGGATATCATCTGTTATGGTGAAAGGCAGGGTCGAGGTAGGAATTATTGTCCTTTGCCCAAGGTTCATTTGAGATCATATATCTCTTTTTAAGCCATTGTCCGTGCTAATTGTATCACTACCCTCTGCTCCCACTGAGCAGATGTTGCTGGCCCTGTCGGCCCACCTGAGCTGGGTGGAGGCGGAGCGTCAGAAGCTGCGGGCCCAGGTGAGGCGGCTGTGCCAGGAGAACACGTGGCTGCGGGATGAGCTGGCGGGGGCCCAGCGGAGGCTGCGGGACAGCGAGCAGAGCGTGGCCCAGCTGGAGGAGGAGAAGAAACACCTGGAGTTCATGAGCCGCCTCGCCCACGGCGACCACGGAGACCAGGGCCTCTCCTCCACGGTACCTCCGCTGACCTTACACAACCTGGGAATTGGATTCGTGAAAGGGAAGTTTACTGGTTTCATTAGAGGAAACACTACTGAACAAGTTTACTAATACCTTCCAAAGTTGTATCTTTTGTATAGCATTTATTAAAACAGATTTTTGTTAAAATAACAATAGGAATATTTGGACATTAAAACCTGTATGTTAAAACCTGTATGTTTTTGAACAACATACCGGTAGCATCGGCTATTCGATAAACTGTTTAGTACTTTAACACTATTTGCCTGAAATGCGTCCAGTAAACATTCTCATCCTGCATAGTTTCCTGTCTTGGGCTGTGTTTTTACATAAGTACTATACCTTTTAGATAAAGCCTCCTATTCCCACCAGGAGGAGAAGGACAAGCAGACCCTAGACGAGCTCTTCCCCAGTGAAGAGGAGGAGGAGGTGCAGGGCCACAGCAGTAAGTAAGAACCATGGGGCTGTGTGTGGCTGTGGCATCTCTCCATCGTCTCCTTGACATCCATATATATTCTGCACTTCTCTCCAGTCCAGCAGGGGGGCACAGCGGCAGCCCAGCTGGGGGGCTATGAGATCCCAGCCCGCCTCCGCACCCTCCATAACCTGGTGATCCAGTACGCCTCTCAGGGCCGCTACGAGGTGGCCGTGCCGCTCTGCAAACAGGCCCTGGAGGACCTGGAGAAGACCTCGGGACACGAGCACCCGGACGTAGCCACCATGCTCAACATCCTGGCACTGGTCTACAGGTGAGACAGCATGATACGGCCATTAACATATTCCACTAATTTACACCATACTGTTTCTAAATGTTTTTCATCTTAATCTGACCTTTTTTAAGTTAATACAATGTGACTCAACCTATACCCACGCGCATCAGCGTCAGGGTCAGCTGTGTTTTGGAACAGTATTTGTTCTCACATGACTCTAGTATTAGCCATTACACAGAGGTTGCTTTACACACTGTAGTGTACCTCCCTCTAATCCTTCAGGGACCAGAATAAGTATAAAGAGGCAGCCGACCTCCTGAATGACGCCCTGTCGGTGAGGGAAAGGACGTTGGGTCGGGACCATCCAGCGGTGAGCGCAGAACATATCTACTGTGCTGTAGATGGCTTTAGGTGCACATGAACCAAACATACTGGGGAATAACTGATGCTTTACCTAAGGCCACTTTTATATACTTTTCATAAAACCCTCTGAACATCATATTTCTACACGTCAGTTGAGTCTGCTTTCTCTTCTTGGTCCGCCTTCCAGGTGGCGGCTACTCTCAACAACCTGGCAGTGCTTTACGGAAAGAGTGGGAGATACGAAGAGGCAGAACCACTGTGTAAACGCGCACTGGAGATAAGAGAAAAGGTATATGAGGCAGGAGCTTAAGGTGTGGGGGTGTGTGTGTGGGGGGTGTGTGTGTGGGGTGTGTGTGTGTGTGTGTGTGTGTGTGTGTGTGTGTGTGTGTGTGTCTGTACTTCTTGATTACATTGTGTTGAGCCATCATAACTATCCCCACATAGAT
>JAVQIZ010155094.1:0-34180 GCA_036023535.2 Galaxias brevipinnis | reverse complement strand
GACTTTCCCTTGTTGTCAGTTATTCTATTCACAACAGTCACCAGAAAACCATCTGGATGGGACATTTCAATATACACAGGATAAGATGTTATAATATCCATTATGCCATATTCCAAGATGAGTTTATTTGTCACCACAGAGCCCCAGTGAAAGGAATACCATGCAGGAGATCCGCTGCTCTCGGCCTCCACGACCTCCACCCCCGGCTATTTGTAATGACAAGGTGTCTCAACACAACATACAGTACTTTCATATACATCCTCTTATATGTGACTTTTATTCCACAACGTAACATTGTAAAATTATCACAAGAGGAGTATATAAAGAGAAAAATATACATAAATATATGTATATACAATATATATATATATATATATATAATCTAGATTTGAGTTCAATTTAAAGCTTTTGTAATATGTTAAAGCTGTCATTGTACCTGATGTTCCTCTTTTGAAAAGTTTGATGAAACATAAAACAACTTTATTTGTTACTACAGAGCTCCAGTGTAAGGAGTGGCTCCCTGCGTCCACCCCGTCCCCCACCCCCGGCTGAAAAAAGGGAAATTCATAGAGAAAAGGTTGCTCAAACATCATAACATTTATATTTTCCTTTATGTGTGACTTCTGTCCCGTAGCGAAACATTGATACACATTTACAAGGTAGACATTTCCGAAGGAAAATCTATGTTTGGTTGAATTCAAAGTTAAAAATGTAATTTTGTTGTATGTTTTCTTATTATTACTTACAATATTTGTGTCTGGTGTTCATCAATACTTTGAAAAACTTTTAAATTGTTTGACTTATGACCACAGAGTCAGAGTGTAAGGAATCCTGAACAGAGGAAGGATTCCTTCCGTCCTCCCCGACCCCCACCCCCGACTGAGAAAAAGGTTATTCATAACAATAAGGTTACTCAAACAATACTATACATATACATTTTCCCTTATGTTTTTCTCTGTTTTGTTCAATTTGGAATGAACCACTGAAGGGGTGAAGGGGTGGCAATTACAAGTGAAAACTTCAGCTAACCCTTTTTCGGTCTGGTTTTGTGGATGTGTATAGGTGTGTAACATATGCATATATGGGCCGAAATAAATCATTTAAAATCCGTTTATCAGTTTAAATCAGTTTAAAGCTTTTGCGATTTTCAGCTAGCTAGTAATTCAACAACATAAATGAAGATCTTTATATTGGTTAGGCAAGCCTTCAGAAGCCTGTAAGACCCAATCTCCTCCACTCAATGTGTTCCCTTCGTCTTTTGGATTAAAACACTACATGAGTTGGGTGATAAAAACTCCTAAACAGGAGTCATCAGCACAGGTGTCATTGGCACAGGTGTCCTTATCACATGTGTCATCAGCACAGATGCCGTTATTATAGTTGTCATTAGCACAGGTGTCATCAGCACAGGTGTCATCAGCACAGGTGTCATCAGCACAGGTGTCATTAACACAAGTGTCTTCAGCACAGGTGTCTTAACCACAGGTGTCATTAGCACAGGTGTCATTAGCACAGGTGTCACTAGCAAAGGTATCTTCAGCACAGGTGTCATCAGCACAAGTGTCATCAGCACAGGTGTCATTAGCACAGGTGTCACTAGCAAAGGTGTCTTCAGCACAGGTGTCATCAGCACAGGTGTCTTCAGCACAGGTGACACTTTCCACTCTTATTTAATCATCATTTAATTATCCCACTGGACAGGTACAAATCAGCTGAACCAAAAATGGCTAAAGTCAATTCCCATGGCAATAGTTTACAATGGGTCTTACAAAAATAGGTTGATTTTTAGACGAGAGAGCCAACACAATCTTGTTGTTTTGAAATAACTAAGGTAGAATACAAAGTAGTTAGAGTTTGCTATGAATGGGAGTTTTTTTTCTCTTACCTGCAGTAGTCTCTGACAGTAACGATTTATGATTGTATAAAATGTATGTTTCCTTGTCGCCATAGTGCAGCAATTGTGATTGTCACCGAAGCCTCAGACAATCGCCCTTTTAACAAGCTGTTTCCATTGACACAGTATCATAATGTTCGCTTTTGCTTTCTTTGTACCATTGTCATGGTAACACTTGCCATGACTTTTAGTCAGCCTATGCTTTTTCCATGATCGTTGTGTCTCCAGGGTTCCGATAGGCGCCTGATCAAACCTGACGACAGACGACATTCACTTCAGCCCGGCCCATCCCCGCACCGTTCCGCCGATGACACACCTGTCATGGGAAGAGCAAAGAGCGAAAAGGTTAAAATACTTCTTTGTGACACAACACACAGTCTGCAATACAATCAGTCAATCCATATTGATCGTTGCAAATGATGTTACTAATCGCAGACAAACTTACAAATACAGTACCAATCAAAATGGGAAAGCGTGTCCAAACTTTTGACTGGTACTGCATTTTTTAATCAGGTCGCTTGTTTCTAAAGACACATTGTTAAGATATTATCATTGTAACAAAAAAACGACTTTTCACACCATTGAGTAAATGGTGACGTTATACATGTTTAAATTCCCTTAGCTGTTTTTAAAAAACGGAAGGAGTCTACCAGAAGGATTTCAGCTCCCACCTCCACCCAGGTTCAACCCCCCACCCACACCAGTAGCATCAGGTCAAAGGTTATCCTCCAGCTCATACAGCTCAGAGTCTTTCTATAGTGAGATAGATGAACCCTTGTACCTGGAAATACTTCCCGCGATCAACGATAACCAGGTGAGGCACCACATGCACATGCATCGATCTACCAGGTCAAACTGAATTATTTTGTCTCTTTCTCTCTCTCTCTCTCTCTCTTGCCCCTCTCTCTCTCTGTCTCTCTCTCTCTCTCTCTCTTTCTCTCTCTGTTTATATATATAATATCTACATTATACAGTACACACATACAGATACATACATACAGGAACACATATATACACATTTATTTAACCTACATTCACAAAGCTCAGTTTGGTGGTTACAATGTTGCATAATTTGACGTTCTACGCATCTCTCTTATTGCAGTTTAATACATCCGACTGTGTTTTGGAACCATGTTGTAAAACCTCAAAAATGCCCACACAATCTGGCAATTGTTATCAGAACAGTGTCACTCCATTCAATCCCCACGTTACAGAGAATGCAGAGGTATGAACTATAAATGCATGGGATTGATTCATATTGTATTGATTGTCTTCATGTTAACGTTATTGTAACATGTTACTTTTTAGCGTTTATGTGTATGTGAGTTCGAACCAATAAAGGAAATAGCAAAGCTGCAATGTTAGGCTATCTTACAGCATATTGTTAAAATTATGAATGTCACTGCATTTGTCACATACATCCTAATATTTCTAATTACTGTATAAATGTCTGTAAGAAAATGCCCTATGTCAAACACAAGTTGTTATATTTAAATTCTTATTTATTTATATGTATTTATTTGTACATTTTTAAACAATTAATCAGGGCAAGACACAAAAGCAATATCTAGTGTGAACAATGAAATATCATAGTTGGAAAAAAAATCTAATAAATCAAACAATTTAACCAGTCACGAATCATCATGCATACTCATTTATTTCATTTTACTGGCTATTACTATAGTAGATATATCATCAGAAGTTGCAATCTTTATTTCTCCCCAATTAATTGGAAAGTACTGTGAAACATTGAGAACATGCTTGTCACATAAATATAAACTTGTAACATCAGCTACATTCATAACATTGCTTAGCAAGTCTTTCAAGTCACCATGGTGTTAAATCAATCGAGTCTTGAAAGTCCAGTCTCGAATAACTTTGCTGTTGTCAAGTCAAGTCGCAAGTCCTAAAATTTGCGACTTGATGCAGACTCGAGCCCAAGTCACATGACTCAAGTCCACATCACTGGTATGCAACAATCCATTCCTTTCATGAACAGGGTTGAAAGTGTCTCTTAGAATAAATGTTTTTCTTTAAGATATGTTGATCAAGCACAAGCACCTTAATTCTTTTTTTTTATGGACTGGCAAAACACTTTATGGTTTGCTTTAGGATTCTGATAGTCTTATGCATGGATGAAGACAATGCTAAGTGAGGAACATTGTGCAGTTGTGTTGCATTGTGCTATCATGCCGTGTCTTTTAGTGATATGCTGAACTGTGTTTTGAGTGTTTGTTCTGTTGTGTCATATCCCACCATTATCTGTTTAAGGCACTAATTTAAACAACTACTATCTGTCTTAAGAATGATTTACTCAGTGAGTAAACTTAACAACAGTATACACCAAACTATTCTCTGAATATTTGTGTGATGATATTGCATATTTCTGTGGGGGTTATTCTCGGCAGACTGTGAAGACTTAAGTACATCACTGCACAAACTGAGAATAGAGGATGAAATCAGGAAGGCCAAAGTTCAGACTTTTTTTCTTACTCCACAAGGAAGCAACTATGATTTTAAAAGCTGTAAATCTGTCAGAGGTTATTGCATGTCAAACTTTAATAACCTTGAATGAGGATGCATTGTTTTTCTACTTTTCTTTTCATTTGACTTAAAACAACAAACCTGCAATAGACCATAGTGAATAACTATTGACACATTGTACATATTTTGCTGTTTTTATCATGGCAGTGAATTTAATCGGAGGGGCCTGAACGTGAAAAGGTCCGTCTATCTCTACCTCCTGATCAAACACAACGACGGCCTGAAAGGTCACATCGCGGAGCTTACAGCCATCGGCGACAGGTTGGATGAGAAGCAGAAAACGAACAAAAACATTGTCATCACCGGCGGAACAACTGGTGCCATGAGTGGGGTCGCTGCCGTGGTTGGCATCGCACTTGCACCAATGACCATGGGCGCCTCGCTCATCGCCTCTGCGATCGTGGCCGGAATGGTCGCGTCTACCGGCGGTCTCGGTGTCTCGGTCACTTTGAAAAACAGGAAGAAAAACGAAGTGAACAGGAAGCGGGTAGAGAAGGTGTCACAGGATTACGAGGCTGACATCATGGACGTGAGGCAATGTCTTGCTTTGACCCTCTCTGAAATGGACGAACTGAGCTGACACGACGTCCCAGGCTCCAGAACGCCGGGGCTCAGTCCGAGGCCCTTTGACTGGCTGAAGTTGCACATATATAATGTAATAATAATAATAATCATCATCATAATACATTTAATTTATAACACCTTTCTAGACACCCAAGGTCACCGAAATAATAATGTGTATCGTAACGAGACTATACTGAAAATCACGCAATCCAGAGGCCTATAGTCTGAAACACGTTTGCACAGTGTTTGATAAGGGTCTGGACCTGCATTTTACAGAACAGGAGAGACAGCAGCTAAAGAAAGGCAATGAGTGCACATTTATTAAAGAAGTGCGTTTCTTGGTCCAGGGGTTGCAAGAGGTACTGGATGAGATCAACACAGTGTGGGAGGAATTCTCACTGGCAGCCAGTGGCTTGTAAAATACCCACATGTCTTGATGTCTGGGCCTACATCTTTGTGTGTAGTAACGACATGCTGTTATCAAAGAGAAGGAGAAAGCGAGATAGCGATGAACATGCTTATGTACATCTGACTTTCTGACATTGAGGGCATGCTTGATGTGAATGGTTCAAAAAGCAAATATGATCAAAGTTGTACATATATGAACAATGTAAAGTTTACACATACAAGTTTGGACTTCTAGATTAACTATGATCAGACTACATGTTTTTAAGATATACTAATTTAACAATTTTTTCTCCACCTCCGATAATACAACTGATTCATAACAGTGCATTTAGTTTTAGTATATTGATAAATAATAAGCATATGTTAGCCCCAGAGCTCTGACGATTTACTTATGAAAGACTATAGTTGACTATATGCGCACTGATACAGACTGGGCGGCGGAATGATACCACGTCCTTGTGCAAAGGAACTATAATACCACTGCGCCTTTGACAACGCCATTTTCTCAGACAGAACAAAGTCGAACAGTTTTTGAAAATTTTACAGCCTATTTCAGGCGAAATGGCAGTGTGAACGGTGTGCAGCGGCAGTCCAGCAGCTCCAACCCAACAGTGCATCGATCCAGTGCACTGATTAACTTCTAATTTAGAAAAAATGACGTAAGTAAAGAATATTTATGTAATTTTCATTGTTGGCCTGTGAAGCGCTCCAGCCAGGCCTCACGAACTGGATACATTAAGAGCATTTACCCTCTATAGAAATATTGATTACATGATTTTGAAAAACAGAGCACATTTTACCATCCCAAATTGTAATAGTTGTAAAGAGGATTATGTCAGAGTCAATGACAGCTCCTCGGAATGACATTAGCCACGTGTGTCATCACTCACGATGACGCTTTGTATAAATCCTATACATTGTAGTCAGTGCAACTTGCGGCGCGATCAGGCTAAGCGCATAAGCTGGCTACACTTTAAATGAGTAACTACTTTTAAAGGGTTAACAGAAATGCGTAATTGGCGGTATGAAATTGTCTGGTTGCCTTTGTGTTAAAATGGCGGCCTAAACTGTTATGTAGTGCTTATCTAGGAACAAAAGCGTTACCAAGCCAGCGAGGGAGGGGTAGAGAGAGTCAGTCAGCAGTCTCATTTGCCAGACACCCAGGCCATAGTTGCTGTGGAAACCGGTCTGCTGTGACGTAAGAGTCACAAGACTTGTCTGAAAAAGGAAATGGGGCAGGTGTCGTCATGTTTGAAGAAGAAAAAAATAAGTTTTCTTCCAAGGAATAAAATAATAGTCATATTCTAAAGTTAACCCTTTATCCTCCTACAGTAGTATTCCAAAATAAAGTTGCTTTAAAAAAAACTTAAGATATATGATATTACATTATCATCCAATGACAAGTATCATTATATATATATATATGATAAAATCTATACATATTTTGAATGTAACGATGTATCAGATGAGTGAAAAATTACACTCAAATACGTCTCGCTCTCCCATTCCCTGCCTCAGGTCCTTCGTGGAAACCCACATCTCTGCTGCAATTGACAGCACAAAAAAGCGCCTCCACACTTCACAACGGTCGGAGTCCCTCTCCTTCGCTCTGACCCGCTCTCGCGACCGCCATGATGATGATGACGACGAGCAGCAACTCACTGTTTGGCCTGGACGACATGGAGGCCCTTCTCTGGGGGCCTTCCTGTCCCACGGCTGACCCCCTGGGGTCCCCGCTTCTCCACCCTGACACCCCAGAAGACGGAGGAGAAACCTTCGCTGAGGGGGCCGGGGGCGCCTCGCCCCTCTCGCTGTCGTCGTTGTCGTCCTCTTCTTCGTCCTCTTCTCCGCCCCCTCTGTATTCCCCGCCTCCCGCGCTCCTCCAGAGAGACAAGGCTGACAACGAGGAGGAGGAGGAGGAGGAGGAGGATCTGCTGGCCCTTCCCTGGCTGGGACACGCCGGCGTCCGTCCTCACAGCGGCAAAGGTGAAGACCCACGAAGGGCTTATGTCAGCTCGCAGTACACACACACACACACACACACACAGAGAAAGTAGTTTCATTCTGAAACAATGCACATTTACAAAGCCATCATTCCTCACAATCAAAAATAAAACGATGTACTTGCCAGATATCTTTATTGTCTGTGTCGGTTCTGCCCCAACAGTGGATGCCTTCTCCGGGCTGGACTGGATGAGTGAGAGGATGGACCTGCGTGAGTTTGACCTTGACTCTCTGATTGGCTCCTGCAGCCCATGTGACGAGTCCCCCGTCTCCCCGGACGACCTCCTCTCCTCCCTGGACTGCCCCATGGACCTGGACGACCTCTCCCTGCCCAGCCTCCCGACCCCCACCCTTCCTCTGCCTCCCCCCCCTCCGCCAGCGCCCCTCCCCTCTCCACCCGCCTCCGCCCCGTCGACACCCGCGTCCCACGACGACCGGCAGGAAGTGCCCCTCTCTCCTCCGATGTTCGTCCCCGAGCCCCAGGAGGAGCTGGAGATCAAGTCCGAGCCGATCTCCCCTCCGCCCCCCTCCTACACCTTGGACCTGGGCAGCGAGGTGGACGTCACCGAGTGCGAGGTGAAGCCCGCCGCCCCTCCTGCCGTCCCCCAGGTGCCCCGGATCGTCCTGTCTCTCTCCACCACCCGCATCGTCGTCCTCCTGGCTCCCAAAGCGGAGGAGAGGGCCCCCAACAGCACGGTCACTGCTCCACCCGTGATCCGAGCAGCGCCTCCGGTCTCCGCGGTGACCAGGACCCCTAGGAGCAGGCCCTACCCAGAGCCCAAGTTCAGGCCCGTCCCCGCCGCCCTCGCCACCACCAGTACCGCCACCAGTACCGCCACCAGTAGTGCCACCGCCGCCCAGTCCACCACCAGTCCTAAAACAAAGCCGTCCTCATCCGAGGGAGACGCAGGAGGAGGAGGAGGAGGAGGAAGAGCCAAAGGGGCCGAGCGTCCGCCCAAAGAGAAGAAGCTGAAGAAGATGGAGCAGAACAAAACGGCAGCCACTCGCTACCGGCAGAAGAAACGGGCGGAGCACGACCACCTGCACACGGAGTACACCGCCCTGGAGAACCGCAACGGGGAGCTGAAGGAGACTGCCGACTCCCTGGCCAGGGAGATCCAGTACCTCAAAGAACTTATGGAGGAAGTCCGTGTGGCCAAGCTCGGAAACGGGTCGGGGTGTTGACATCTTGTGGTGGCGTCTGGGAATTACAGGCACAAAGTGGGGGGGGGAGAAACATATGGACATGAGTGCTATACTTGGTTGTGTAGTGACCGTGGAGGGTGAAAAGACGCGAGATGAAGGTGTTGAAAAGGATTGTGTTTGTACGTGGAAGTTGTTACCCATAGAAAAATGGAATGGTATTAAGTGTGCTTTGTCTGCCAGCCAACGTTAAATGCATGTTTTGAGATTCTCCCAAGCCCAGGTTATATTTACTATTCACCCACCCCATCTCCTTATAATTACAACTATATATGTAGAATAAACACACTATTTTATTAAGTATATTGAGACTTCTCTTAGGACCTTCAAGTATTTGTCGTCGTGTAAGATCCTAAATGGGATTATATGTATTGTGTAGTCTGGGTTATCGTGAACTCGACAGTTGTTTGTAACATGTATTACTGTAGTGTAGATAAAAAAAAAAATTATAATAATAATGTATGTGCATTACTCTAAACAATATTATTCTCAAATAAAGAGTCTTAATTAAAACTGTTGTTCATGACTGGGTTTATAGGTCCTACCCATAGAAGATTGAGCTCACGTACCTTTTATAGATCCACCATTGTGTTAATTTACCGAAAGTAAACTATGAATGATTCCATCGGTTGATGTTTTCATAAAATTATGAATATTCATTGATTTAAGACAAATCATGAAACAAAGATGTGTTTTTTTAGTTTTGGGTTGTTTTTACAGAGAAAAGAGTTGGCCCAATGATAGCCACCTCTAAAGTAATGAGGTAACCACTTGCAGCGAGTGTGCGGTCATTTTGCAATTTAGTATGCCTAAGATATCGAAACATGGTTCCTTCTAAACTAGGTAAATAGTTACTGCTTTGGTGGCAGTTCTCCAGAGCAGATTGGCGATTATGTTGAATGTTCACAGCCTAAAATTGTAAGAGGAAGATAATTTTTGGGGGGTTTTCACCAGAAGCCAGCTGAACAAATATAGCTCATGTTGGACTGGTTTGCTATCTACAGCAGGAATGGGGTGTAGGCCTACCCTTATTGGCCTTATCATAAAGATAGTTACGGAGAGCACAGAAGAGATACTGTAGTTCAGGAAAGCGGGCTTTCCAGAAAGAAGTATTGTGTATATTAGTATGTTTACTTAATTTGATTAAATTGATTCGATTCGTCTTGACAGAAACGGTTCAACCAGAGTTCAGACAGAACATGTCGTTTACTGTTTTGATTTGAGGAAGTCTTGACTAGTGCACCACAGGAATTTGGCCAATAACAAAAGAGTTAGATAAATGATAACTGTTAAAATCTGCAATTGGCAACTCCTCTGAAATGATATGGCAAAAATGTGATATAAACATTGAAACTACCCTCATCATAGACGGTAATGTCTAGGTCGAAATTAACTAAATACAATATCATAATTTTATGTCTTTTTTGTTTCTTTGAAAGGCCCTGTTAAATATAGGTGGGCCGCCGGTTGTCAACACAATGTCAATGCTTTGTGCTCTCTTGAGAATGCGACACATTCTGTCCTTTTTGGTAATTCAGCAAAAAGCCAAAACAAGGGACAAGAGGACCTTCAGCAGTCGCGTGATGCGTAACAACGAGGCACTTTGGCAGACTGATCTATAGTCCTTGTGTTTTCAGAGCAAACAAGGTGAAGATAATAATAATAGGGCCAGCCTGACCGGCATGCTGTTCACAGACACGAGGTCTTGGTCAAATGACATGTCATGTGCCACAGCACACAGTGGAGTTCCGCTCAAACCACGGTCGTTATCCGGTTTTGACGCTTTCTAGGGTATTGTGCAAAAATGTTTTCAACGTAACCTTGTTGATTTACCCCAGGACAGCTGCGTTCACATATAGAATGAAGGATTTTGTAACTGTGTGTGTGTGTGTGTGTGTTAGTCAAAGAGCTGTAGTGTGAGAGAATGCTGAACTAAGCATTGCATGCATAAAGGAAATGTCAACAGCAGCTATCTGCACACGCAAACACAAACACAAACACACACACACAAACTCTGTAAGGCACATTGCTTCAGACTGTTGTCCAGATGGCTTAGGGGAAATCTATTTTAGTCTCTGAGCCAAACCTGGTGGTGCAGTGACAGTGTAGCAGGAATAATAGGGGAATGATTCCTCTCAAAACAATCACGCTCCTCCGGAGACCTGGGGTTCAAGAAGTCACTCTGAATTTACCGGAGAACTGCTTGACGTCAGCTAAGTGGTACACAAAGCTAACACGGGGGAGTTTTAATTATATTATAAAGCAAGATTCCTTGTTAACAATAGATGATACCAGAACCACAGAAGTATCACAGTCAGATGAGACAGTAAAAATACTTTAATGTGCGCATGTTATACAAATGATTGCAACACGGGCGACGTGGCATACACAAAAAGATAAAATAAAACAAACTAAAATATTGTTTTTCTCCTAAGAATATCATGTGAGCATAACGAGGAACTTTGTCCACTAAAAACAAAAAAGACTGCATAGGAATAGAAATTAGCATAAAAATAATACATCTATCCGACTGAACGTTCCACAGTGAATTGTCTTAAATACAAACTGAACAAAATTAGAACATACACTCTTTCCAGTGGCTATACATATTAACTAAGTGTCAAAGTTGTCATGGTTTCTATTCACGTAGTTCTTTGGTGAATGTGGTTAGGCTGTCATGGCCTGATTGGACGGAATGAATGGAATTTATTGATTGCGAGAGAAATAAAGATATCCTATCTTGTACACTGAATAGAACTAAAGAAAAAGAGATTGACTGCGCTAGTTTGTGTAGTCTATTGAGGATTTCTTCAGGGAGACTGAAATATACATTAGCACTTGGCAGCAGCCTCCCCTTGTGGTCATGATGAAGGGAAAAAAAATAAACAAGTTATGACATTTTAGATCTGCATGATGATGAGGTGGTGTCTTGTTAGTTCTCCCAATTGGCGCTTAATTGGCAGTCTTGAGAAGCAGAAAGAAGCTAAACTAAGAGGCAATACGGATGAGTGGGGCTTCAGATTTCACCATGAGTTGTTCTTTCTGTACCCAGCATTCAATACACATTTAAGAAACAGTGTTGGAATGATGGAAAACTCTTCAGATCTTTTCTATCATTGAATTTTTTTTTTTGTGATGACACCATACACGTCTATTTATATAGTTCATAACCTTTTAATTGGGGTTGCTCCCAGAAGATCACAAAGGAGATTCAAGAGTTAGTAATGCAGTAATCACCACACAGTAACGTCACTTTGGCTACAGGAAACACGTAAGGTGAAAAAAAGGCGTAACATTGTAAACTTACACTGTAAATATACATGGCTTGCACAATGTATTTACAAACTATACTTAATTTTTTAAATGTAATTTAACTTAAGACATCAGTCTAATCTAAACACTTGAGGTACATCACCATACCAAATTCAAAATGCTGGCATGCTAAAAAAAAGTGCATCGGTAAGCCTATGCGGAACTATGTGTAGCGGAGAGTTAAGCATTAGAGGAGGCTTGTGACATCTTTAGTGGACAAAAGAAAAGTGTGTGTCGAGCTCTTTCAATGCATGGCAGTGCTGTATACCTGTCTGACTTAATGTCATTAATTTTATGTTTCATTTATTTTTGTCTATACAGCATACAATTGTAATTACACACTTCGGAACTCCAAAAGTGGAGAAAGGGAGCATCAATAGGTTTCCTTTCACCCAATTTTAAATTGAACGATACAATTGTTTCCTTTTACGCCACTGAAACGATGTACATCGACCTTTTATGTATTCGGCTCACACTCCATTAACCCAGAACAAAGCCACTAGTGTAAAAGTGCAACCAGCATCTGTTTGGCCTTAATAAACACGGGAAACGAGAACCCTTTGAAAAGCAACGCTTGTCTTTACCGTCGGAAACTCGGGTTACAACCAAGCACAACGGTGGCCATGTCAGACAAATGACAAGAACCAAGGTGGGGGCTTTAAATGAGAACAATGAAACAATGACTCGTACTAATGAACGAGGAGCCTAATGAGGAGCAGCATTGTCCATGGAACCAAACCCCCCCAGGTAGTTGTCCATGGTGCTGTACCCCATCAGGTGGCTGTCCATGGTAACGAACCCCTCCAGGTAGCTGTCCATGGACCGAACCCCCTCAGGTAGCTGTCCATGGTACCAAACCCCCTCAGGTAGCTGTCCATGGTACCAAACCCCCTCAGGTGGCTGTCCATGGTGCTGAACCCCATCAGGTGGCTGTCCATGGTACCGAACCCCATCAGGTGGCTGTCCATGGGGCTGAACCCCATCGGGTGCCTGTCCATGGTGCTGAACCCCATCAGATAGCTGTCCATGGTACCGAACCCCCTCAGGTAGCTGTCCATGGGGCTGAACCCCATCAGGTGGCTGTCCATGATGCTGAACCCCATCGGGTAGCTGTCCATGGTACCGAACCCCATCAGGTGGCTGTCCATGGGGTTGAACCCCATCGGGTGGCTGTCCATGGTGCTGAACAGCCCTCAGGTGGGGGGACCTAGCCCCTGACAATTGGATTGCATTTCTAGTGTTATGCTTAGCAGCTGAGGACAGTGGAGTTTGACACGAGTGGTAACGGTATGACTTAGTTCCAACCCTTGAAAACGCGCTGAACGTTTCACTTAACAGACGTGCCTTTGAACCGTGGCAAAAGCTTCAAGTCTTCTGAATCTGCATAGACACAAACTCTGTACCCACTTACTTTGGTTGTTACTGTTTTGTTAGATCAGTGAACATTGTATGCATGCAAATGTATTTCTACTCCATATGAAGGAAAAAAGTCAGAAAAAGCAATATAGTATACACTCACAGTACTTAAAAGCACTTCATATACTGTAAGTGTGAGGAGTTGTGTCTAGATTGGTATACAACCTTTTTGTTTTCCTGTGTAATTGTTTTTTATTGAATGTGGAAACAAACACCCCACTGCACTTTCAAAGTGCGCAAGTATGTTCATCAGTTTTTTTTAACAGTTGTCAAGTGCCTGAATCCTGCAAACATGTTTGTGCACCAATTGGTTTAAAGTGTTATTGTGTATCAGTGGCCGTTCTCAGACATGTAGTGATCGGTTTGATCTCACCAGAGGTTCAATCAGTCGGTCAAAGTCATTTTTCTGGCTAATGTAAAAGGTGGAGCCCTTTCGTTACTCCACCTGTCCGACCAAGGGGCCCGACCGTCGACAACGAAGACCCCAACACTCGTACTTATCTTCACACCAAAGACTACGGGCGTTGTGAATAAACGGACAGTTCCACATTGTGTGACTGTTGTTACGGCTTTCTCAACAGCCATTAGCTTGAATTCAATCCAGTCTCTGACAAGAGAACCCCCAATGTAAACAATACACCACTAGAAGCCCATGGGGAGAAAACACACTGGAGGTTTCTATAGCAGCTCATATTTGGTACTTTTCAAGTCCAAAAATAAGGTTTTAAACCATTCTGATTCTCAATCACAGGACATATTTGCATTAATAATTTTTTTTGTTAGTTTTCGTTGTACTGATGAGGGAAAAACAGATCTGTAATATTAGAGAGGATTTCCCTCCAGACCTTTCTCTTTTCCTCTGTTCTTTTCTCTTTCTTTCAGTGGAGTCACTGGAGCTCGCAGCCTCGACAGTCGTCCTCAGGGTTGGTGTTGTCGGACGACGCGGAGCTGTCCTCGCTCACTGTGAAACCACGGCAACAACAGACACCAGTCAGACCGGGTAAGAGCACACACACACACACACACACACACACGCACACACACATCTACGTTCAGACAACGTGTGTGTAACTGATACACACAACCGGCATGTTCTCGGGAAGATGGGAATCGATACCACACGAGATAACATAACCAGTCTGTAAGGAAATCCATAACTGGGGTTTGGGTGGTTTTGTGTGTCTGTGTGTTTTTTGTTGTTGTTTTTTTGATTTGCACAGGTATGTGTAAATGCTTATTTGTGCGTGTAGGTTTTCTTAAGAAGTAGCGGTCCAGCCGGCGTTCAGAACATCTTCAGATATCTGACGCCTGTCACAGTGGACAGGATCACAACAATGTAAAGCATCCACAGTCTCCTGCGTAAGTTTCAAATTCCCAATTCCTAAAGCTATCATAACGATAAGTAACTAAGCCGCTGTAACATAAATAACATGTTCTTTTTTATCTTTAAACCCCCCTGGTATAATGTTTGATTAGAATAAAAAGAAACTAAAGTAGCCCTTTCTGATATAACCAGATGATGTGAAATGGTCGTGTACTGTACATGAGAGAAGCCTTTCATAGGACTCACTCTGTATGGGGAGAAAGGCCTCGTCTCCATTCTCCCTGACCATTTCCTCTATCTTGTCCAGCAGTTCGGAGACGCTGCGGCTGTCCTTGACCGGCGTCTTGCTGTCCAGAACGTGGTAGTAGTTCCCACAGTACTCCAGCAGCCTGTGCAGCTCCCGCCCCCCTCTCTGGATGTGCTCCTCGATGGGCGTGCTCCCCAGCCAATCGCCGCAGCTGAAAAGCACCATGGTGTGGAGGCACGCCCTATCACCGAACAGAGTCTCGATGTGGGCCAGGAGGGTCCGCCTCTTCCTGGTGGTGAGCGATGACACCACGGGGAGGACCAAGAGGAGGGTGTGGGGGCCGGGCCGCAGGAGGGCGGCGCCGCGCTGCGACTCCTGCCGGATCTGCTTGGGCGTGCGGCGGACGGAGAACCAGTCCCAGCCAGGGGTGTCGACCACGGTGACCCGCCGGCCCGACACCAGAGCCTGGCGCCTCAGGCAGAGCTCCGTCTCCTGGCCCGACTCAAAGTCCCGCCGGCCCAGGATGGCGTTCCCCACGGAGCTCTTGCCAACGCCCTTCCAGCCGAGCAGGAGCACCCTCAGCTCTGCGGGAGGAGAGGAGAGAGAGAGAAAGATCAAAAAGAGAGAGAGAGAGAGAGAGAGAAAGAAAGAAAGAAAGAAAGAAAGAAAGGATAGAGATAGGGAAAGAGAGGAGAAACGTATAGGGAGAGACAAAGTGAGAGACAGAGAAAAGCTCTAGTCTCGTCATAATCGTATTTTAATAGGCGTTAGTGAGTTCTTTCCTGGAACAGTGGAACATTCCTGTGCATCATTATGGGATGTTGGCATGGCATGATGCTGAGAAACAGATGCATACCCATACACACTCCCTCAGTTTCTCTCTGTTTCTCCCACTCGCCAACACACAAACACTAACGCACACGCATGCACACACACACACACACACACACACACACACACACACACCCACAATAATAATAAATAAAGAATAATCAAGAAGTGAGGGCCAGTCACCTGGTCCAAAATGTCCTCACCTAAATAGGAAAACACACTTTTCGGTCCTCATTAATATAGTGGTGCAAGTACACACACACATGCAAACACACATACACACACACACACACACACACACACACACACGCACACACCTCTGGGAGGTCCTCCTATCATCTGCTCCCTCTGTCTCTCGTGCTCGGCCATCCTCCTCCTCTCCTCCTCCAGGGCTTTCCTGGCCTGCTCCTCCTCCAGGAGAATCAGCTCGTTCACCTCAAAGTACCAGCCTGAGGATCAATACAGGGGAGAAAACACTTCATTAAAGTCATCCTGTTAGAAACAGTGTGTTGTCGTTCACTTCAAAGTACCAGACTAGATCAATGTACGTAAGAAGCACTTGATTATGGGCATCCAATATACGGTATCTAACGTAGAAATATCTGGTAATGCACGGTATACTATATCACTTGCCTCAAAGTACGAGCCTGGATTTACAGGAAAAACACAAAATTGTGGTCATCTAGTATACGGTATCTAACACGGCAATATCTGGGAATGCACTGAAAGAGCTGTTACAAGTATTTATAGTTATAGGTATACTCATCTAGTTATACACTATATCTTATTACTCATCTCAAAGTACGAGCCTGGGTTTACAGAAAAAACACGTAATTTCAGTCATCCAGTTTATAGTTATGTATGAGTTATGTACAAATCTCAAAGAATGTAATGAAAGAACTGTAAGCAAGCAAGTAAGCATTTTACACCAGTAGACTAGCATTACACGATAATCAAATGTACTTATTATAATTATCTTTTTTGGAGATATGGTCTTTCATTCCTCAGTGGTGACTCACACGTATGGCTTGATTGCAAATAATGCAGATTGCTAACCTTGCCATTGTGGATATCATCATAACTTTGTATTTTTATGTATTCTGCCTTTAAACAGCGCACTGCTAGAAAAGGAACCTCGATTACCCCTGTATAATTCAATAAAAATAATCAATAAAATGCTAATATTAATCACTCTTTGTGCTTTCAAAGCTACAATATACAAATAAAAAGGTAAAATCCTCCGTATATTCACAGTTAAATCCAGTTGAGTTCGGTCAGCAGAGTAGAATCAAACCTTGGTTGTCGACCACCAACTCCTCCACTTTCTCCAGCAGCTCCTGGACCTGCATGTTGTCCTCCCCCTCCCTGCGGGTGTTATCCAAGGCATGGTATCTGCAGGGGAGGACGGCCCCCCCCCATAGCACTTAGCCTCAGACAGAATAGACGCGCTACATGATATAGTGTTTTGCATGGCTCTCATTGAAATGGATTTGCAGCCTGAACTCCCTTGACTTAGACTGCTGACTTAGAGCATGATGTATTTACAGTCCAGTCCTTTGGTCACAGAATTATACTTTCCAGTTTTCAGATAGTAACTGATTGAATTTATTCAATATCTTTTCCCAAAACAAATATCCAGTTTTGGAATACATTTGTTCCTACATACAAATTAATATGTTTCTATATGTTTCTATTTCTTTAGTAATACTGGTTGATAACGTACTATATGTTTCTATTTACTTAGTAATACTGGTTGATATCGTGCGTTCTCTGTTAAATAACCTGACCATTATAAGCAGCTATAACTGATCAGCAAAACAAACACAGTACCTGCTGCCACACCTCTCCACCAGCCACTGCAGAGCCTCCCCGGTGTTGGCTATGTGCTCCTCTATAAACACCCCCTGGGGCAACCGGTCCAGCCCCGTGAACAGAACCATGGAGTACCTCCAGGTGCCCCCGCCCAGGGCCCCCAGCTGCTCCTCCGCTGCCCGCCTCTGGGGCTCCGCGAAGGGCTGCGACACGGACACAACCAGGAGGAGAGCATGGGGACCCGGAGGGCACAGGATGGCCCCCATGCAGGGGCCCTCGGTGTCTTCGCTTAGCACCGGAGCCGGAGGCGGCGTTGCCGCGGGGACCGGTGTCGCCTGCGCCCGGTCGACCTCCGCGGCGTCGGGATCCGGGACCACGGCGTCGTGGTCGTCGGGGGCGACGGCGTCGGGTTCCGGCGGCTCCTGGCCAGGAACGAGCCACTGGGGCGTGTCCACGACGGTCACGCGACGTCCGCAGACCACGCCCTGGCCCACGTTGCTGTGGGTGGTCTCCACCCCCGTCTCCAAGAACTCCTCCCCCAGAATGGTGTTGGCCGTGGTGGTCTTCCCCGACTGCGGGCCCCCTAGCAGGAGCAGCCTGCGTTCAGGGAGGTGGGGGCCAACTGGTTCCCCTGTGGGAAAGGAGAACAGTATTATTATTATTATTGTTTTATTGTATTATTGTTGTTATTATAATTTTTATGATATTATCTACTACTATATTATATTATGAAAATTATATTATTATATTATTAATGGTTATTAAAATCAGAGGTTGATAAAGATCGATACGTTTGTTTATTTATATATTTTTCTGAAGAGTTACTTGCAGGACATTCTTACGTTTACATTTTTTTTCTTCGTAATGTCAAATCAGTTTAAAGAAAACACGAGAAGTAAATGGTTAAAGCTTTTGGTAAAAAAGTGATGACAGAGTTCCAGCCTTGATTCTAAATACCCTTTCTTCCCTTTACTTCTTGTCTCCGTCTCGCTCTTTAAAAAAAAAAAAAAAAACACCTTTGCTGAACTAAGCCATAGGGGGAGGAGTTTAAGCATCTGCTTTCGCGAGTATTCCGAGAATGAGTAAGTCACTCAGGCAGGGTATAACATTGGAGGCTTGGTGGAAGGACTATTTTAGGATTCATAATCACCCTCCATGTGCGCTATATGAAGGACAGGAAGTAGACACAAGGCAACAGCTTCCTGTTGACATGGCGCTGAGAGAATGACAACGATTTAAAAAAAAACAACAACAACAACAGCAGCAGCAAGAAATCAGCGCCGCTGATGGAATCGATGAATGAATGAATGAACATGCAGGACGCAGCTACCTGTAGGGAGAACAGGTTCACGTGTCACTCACCAGGTTCAGACTCAGAGGACACAGCAGCCATCTTGTGTTTAAGTATCCACTGGTTTCCCCCCCCTCCTCCTCCTCCTCTTGTGACTTCTTCCTCCCCTCTTCTTCTCCTCCTTTTCCTTCCCTTCTGTTTTTCTTCTTCTTATCCCCTCTCACATCCACGTAGAAGCGTCTGTCCAGCCGGGTGTTCTGAGTGGTCTGTGAGAGGCTGGCAGTCAAACTGTTTCCTCTTGGCTCTCTCTCTCATTCTCAGTCTCATTCTGCTGCAAAACATAACAGACACACACACACTCTCTCTCGCTTCCTCTCTCTCTCTCTCTCTCTCTTTATCTCTCTGTGTCTGCCCCTTCTCCTCTTATTTGCCTGCCTCTCTCTCTCTCTCTCTCTCGTCTCTCTCTCTCTCTCTCTCTCGTCTCTCTCTGTTTGCTCTTCATCTGCATCACTGAATGTCTCTCTCTCCCCCCCCCCCCCCTCTTTTTTTCTCCCTCCTCTTTTCTCTCCCGCTAGTTTCTGTTTGATTGCGCGGTTCTTGTTTTGTATATCTCTCGTCTCTCTCTCATTCTTTCTGGACCCATATGCTTTATCTCGCCTGATTTATATGGGTCCAGAAGCAGATGTGGAGGAGAACAGACTGAACGTCAATACTGCCTCCTCTGCACCAGGGAAGTGACTCGTCATGTTAAAGGGAGGAGAGGAGGGAGCATTGCTCCCACACAAACAGAATCAAGACGCACCCCTGCAGTCCGGCAGCAGACTGAGGCACAGTCTAGGGAGAGAAAGAGGGCAAGACGACAGAGTAAAAAAAACAGAGGAGTAACCGTGGTTACAGATGGGAGAAATCCTCCTTTCCCTCCCTCTCTCGCTCTGACACATACACACCCGATACCCTGAAGACACCACATTCACATAAAGATTTACACCTCGATCAGAGAGGACTATAGTGAGATATAGGACATTTTCAGATGACAAGCATAATGTATCACTGAGAAAAGATGCATTGCAAAGAATAGGAAGTATAGGCTAGCAAGGGCTATTGCTCTGGATCAAGGCAATGAATAATTTCTGAAGGGTAGTTTGTGCTAGTTTGTATACAAAGTTTAAATGCAGCTTGATTCCAGTGTTTTGATTGCAAACTCACAAACAATGATGGGATTCAGCAAAAATAAAATGATGTTGCAGTGAGAATAACTAACCCAAATAACAATGCTGATCATGCTGATCATGATACATTTTTGTTATTTTGGGTAAAACCTTAGTTAATGTAGGTCATCCCAAAAAGATTATTGACAATCTTAACGACGTAAAAACATTAAAATTCACAAGCTGTTTTGGTAGCAAACAAACCTAATATATGTTGTGTTATTGTCATTTTATCTGCCGTATTTCAAAGTAAAGCGTCGCAAAAAAATCTCAACCTTACGTCGTAAACCACTCCGTCGTAAAAAGGCGCCTGGATCGATGTGAACTGGTAGTGAAAGACAGTGTAGCAAGTGTCGGTGGTAGAGTAAGACCATTTGGGTCAGGTTTGTGTTTTTTTGAAGGAGTGCGTGTGAACATTGCAGTTATGTCGGGATCAGATGAGTTTGATAAATATCGTTCGCCCCTGGTGTCACGTTATGCCAGCAAGGAGATGGCATACAACTTCAGTGACAGAAAGAAATTCACTACCTGGAGAAAGCTATGGATCTTCCTCGCCAAAGCCGAAAAGGTTTTTAAAAAACAAATTACTGTTAGTGTTAGCTTTCTTGCAAAGAGACGCCATTTAGCAAGGCAAACAGGCTCTGGTCCTAAGTTGTGGAGATCTCTCCCAAAACGACAAGCATTGAATAAAGTAATTCGTTTTTCGACCTTGAACGGGACATATCAAGTTGCATGTTCTTTCTAAATATAACTTTTTAAGGATGACTTATAAGTCAATTGACAACACTGCACTAGGTCCATCTCTTCTCTCTATCCACAATGATGCAGCTGTTGCTTAAGTTAAGCTATTAAAGAGTGTGATGCTGACAATATTGCATGAGAATGAGCCGATGTTCAGCTGCAGAAGGCAATAAGCAAATATCGAAAAGATTGTAGTAATTAGACTACATTTTTACTACTTGCTATTAAATAGGCCTGAGCCTATCAAACAACAATGTGACAGAGAATGGAGGAAAATTATCTTTCAGTTAGACTTGTTTGACTATTAACTCAGACTACAGTTCAATGAGTGAGGCCCTCCGCTGTGATTTAATCACGTCGCTATGCAGGACTTTAAGCCAGGTGTAAAACGCTGTGACTTGAGTCTTTCAGCCAATTACAAAAAGTAATCAAAGAAACTAACTTTGCATTCCTTACACACGCACTGTTTGTGTGATACACGCCACTTTGAGTAGCTAGCTATAACACTGTCTATTCAAAGACCCCATAAATAGATTACAGTATGCATTTTTGGATGGCGCTGAGCTGTATAAATTGCTTCCACACTCCTTCCTATTTAGAAGTCAGTAAGATGTGGCTGAGTGCAAATCAGACCTTCTCTCACATGCCCTCACGCACGTGATCTTGTCGAGGTAAATGAAAGATTCGAGTAGAACTAGGAGCTGGTGACAGCATCATAGCTGACACACTGGACTGTGGAAGTTCTCTACTTGGGTACAGAGTCCACCTGTAACACCTGAGAAGGAATTGACTTTTGTGTTTTGGTGGAGAGTGCTACTTTGCCATCCAGTATCTAAAACTTTTACCAGTGTGTTTGTGTACAGTTTGCGCTTGGGCCCAATTAACAGCGTAGTTAAACAAATATATATATATTTAAAAAATCTATCAATATAAAATGTATGTTCTCATCTCACTACATTGGCATGGTTATAGTATTACCCTAGTTTCTTTTCCTCTCGTGAGGAGAGCACCGTTCATTTTGTGTCTTTATGAAGAGGTGTTTCAGTCAGGGGTGGGGTTTGTGTGTCTAAAATAGCCTGGCGAGAAGGTCGTGGTAACAGACACCAGAACCCAGCGGAGTTTAGCCTTAGACTTTTACTGTATACCTCTTCTCCTCTCTTTTCTTTTTCCTCTCTATCTCTTTCACTCTCTCCATTTAGCACTCCGTCTGTTTGTGTGATAACAGTGCAGTAACACATTGATCTGAGGTCAGCATTGAAAACAGAACAGTAGGCCTGTAATGCATTCACCAAAGTTAGAGTGAGATATTTGATAGTGTTGGCCTATGTTTAAGGACACACACTAGCCTAGCTTAGCCTAGCCTGAGAGGAATGTGCTGTTCAGAATTTGGAACTATGTTGCTGTTGAAGGCGGTCATGTGACTGTTCTTCTTACTTGTATCTCATGAGGGTTTTTTGCTCTCTCTAGAGTCTAGGCAGTCTTCAGGCAGAGGAGGGTAGTGCTACCAGTCATCACGATCAACTACGTGATATATATATAGGAAAACTCTCTTCTTGTCTTGGCCTAGATCACATCAAACGACCATCAATTTTAAATAATAACCCCAATACTTTCTCATCAAATTAGACTCTGTGGGCTCATATTCTTTTGTGTTGTTATATGCACTGTACATGGGAGCTTTTAATGGTAACGTTATTTATGGAGGCTCTTTCGCTGCTGTGTTAGACTGTTCCTGTTACACACATTCTCTTCGCCCATGTCTCTTTCTGCTTACTTTCTCCTTCCTCCTTCACTTTTCATCTTTCTTTCTCCTTCCTCCTCCACTCTTCATCTTTCTTTTTCCTCCCTCCTCCTTCCTTCCCCATGTCCTCTTTCCTCCTACTTTCTCTCCCTCGTCCTCCTCTCTTCCCCCCTGCTTTCTCTCCTTCCTCCCCCTCCTTCGTCCCCAAGGCGTTGGGTCTCCCCATCACGGACGCCCAGCTGGCGGAGATGGAGAGCCACGCGGACGACATCGACTTCGTCATGGCGGCGGAGGAGGAGCGTAAGCTGAGACACGACGTCATGGCTCACGTGCACACCTTCGCCCACTGCTGCCCCGCCGCCGCACCCATCATCCATCTGGGGGCCACTTCCTGTTACGTGGGGGACAACACGGTAACCATGGAGCGTGCCAGGCCGACCGGTGCTTTGAGATTTTGTTGTATGGCGTAATTCGTTATGTATTAGGCTAGTATTAGTAATATGTAATAGTAATATGGCGGAAATTAGTTTTGAGTTTGGGTCGAGTCCACATGTCTTCCCCCCATATTACCATCAGACAATTTGTCTTCAGTGGTTCACAATCCGGTCCTCAACAACCCCCAGCCATTCCAGGTATTTCATCTTCCCAGGTGCTAGCACACCTGGTGTAATTAGTCACCTGCAGCAGGGCCTTGATTAATTGCACCAGGTGTTCTGACACTTGGAAAGATCCAATTCCTGGCATGGCTTGGGGTAACTGAGTACTGGATTGGGAACCACAGCTTTGTATGATCTACACCCGCTCACTATGTTGTTTTTGTGCACTGGCTCCATTTTTAACCTTCCCCATTGCCTTCTCTGGTGTAAAATGATGTATTATCCCAAGCCCCCTCCTACTCAAACAAGGCAAATCCCTTGGGAATTCTGCATGCAAATATTCACATTTTTAACTGTGCTTTGTTGTTCTGCACTACCTCACAGAGAGACATTCGGTGGGGAGCTAGACTAGCTGAAGTCATTCTCTGTCAGTTCCCTCCTCTGTAAAGTTGTGAACTAGCTTAATGTTAGGGGGTGTGTGTGTGTGTGTGTGGGTGTGCGTGTGTGTGTGCGTGTGCGCACGTGTGTGACTCGGTGGTCATCATTGTGTCTGCTTCACAGGACTTGATTATGCTGCGTGATGGCTTCGACATCCTGCTGCCCAAGGTAAGGCGCGCACACATACACACACACACACGGCACAGCTGTTGAAGTCTGTCATTTGAGGTCAAAAATCATCATGCAGTCTGAATTGCTGAGGATTATCCCTTTTTTTTTGTAATTTGCAGATAATTTTCTGCAAATTAAACACGTTTCCTTTTTTGTGTCCTTGTGCACTCTAGCTGGCTAGGGTGATCGACAGGCTGGCAAACTTTGCAGAGAAATATGCAGACCTCCCAACCCTAGGTTTCACACACTACCAGTGAGTAGTACGACCCACGTTTTTAGTTGAACTTAGCTTATCAAAAATGTGGTTGTCAGTATGATTCTGGTTGTTGCACGGAAGCAATCGAATACAATATACATAACAAAGATCTTCCTTATTCCCTCCCCCTCACAATACACCCTCTTCCACCTCCTTCATCCTCCCTCTCCTCCCCCCCTTTCATCCTCCCCCCTTCCTCCTCCTCTTCATCCTCCCCCTTCCTCCCCCCCTACAGACCAGCCCAGCTGACCACGGTAGGTAAACGGGCTTGCCTGTGGCTTCAGGACCTGGCTATGGACATGAGGAACCTTCAGCGCGCCCGCGATGACCTGCGTTTCCGGGGGGTCAAAGGAACCACGGGAACACAGGCCAGTTTCCTGCAGCTCTTCCAAGGGGACCATGATAAGGTGAGCACTGCACGCAAGACCATGACGACTCTAGTGAAAGTGATTGATTAAATGATATTGGTTGTAAAAAAAAGTTATCAAATTAGTTTGTTTGTAGTTATTAGAAGCATGTGAGAGAAGATGGAAAAACTAAAAAACTGGCCACCGCCTTCAAAATGTTTTATGTAAAACTTGTGTCAAGGCAGTCGTACATACTGCAATATGTGCTGAGGTAATGGCCTTATTTGTTTTTTTTTAAGTGAACAAGTAGTGTGACTTGTTTTTATGATAACACAACCCCTCCTGCCTTTCTGTTCTATTCAGGTTGAGGAGTTGGACCGAATGGTCACAGAGATGGCTGGGTTTAAAAAGTATGTTAATAAAAAGCAACGACACCATAGAAACTACCTACTTTTATTTTTACCATTACTTGAAAATTAATTATGTCCAATTGTTGTGAGGTTCACAGTTTGTCATCATGTTTTTATTTGTTTCCGTGGTTACCAGAGCTTACCTGGTGACGGGCCAGACGTACAGTCGTAAGGTGGACGTTGACTCTCTCTCTAACTTGGCCAGTCTGGGTGCGTCTGTCCATAAGGTGAGCGCCAGTACAGGGAAAAGGCAGCAAGCAGAGAAAACACCGCCATCTAGTGGTTTCTATCCGTACTGGAATTGAACCCCTTTTAAAGTGATCAGGACAATATGCAATAATGAACGAAAATGTCTTACTGTACTATCAAAGTGTAATTTAAAAGCAAAGAGTCATTTTATAATTGATCTAGTTTTGACAGTTTGTTTACCTAATTTAGATGTATTATGTAGATATAATATATAAATTGTATTATGTCTTCATAGTACAGAACTTAATCTTCTCAGCTAAATATTCCTTTTATCGTTTCATATTTCTTATTCTTTCTTCAGATCTGCACTGATATCCGTCTGCTGGCCAACCTAAAGGAAATCGAGGAGCCTTTCGAGAAAGAGCAGATCGGTACGTTCACAAAAAGTCCTGCAAAAAAAATTAATCCGCCATTTTTCAATTTTTCAAATCAAAACATCGCCCTCCAAACCCACCACACCGAAACCAACCGAACTGAGTGGACTGATTCCTAGACATACAGCACCAACCGTCTCTGTAACCTTTGACCTCAGGGTCCAGTGCCATGCCTTACAAGAGGAACCCGATGCGTGCCGAGCGGTGCTGCAGCCTGGCCCGCCACCTGATAGCGCTGCTCGCCGACCCGCTCCAGACGGCCTCGGTCCAGTGGCTGGAGAGAACTCTGGACGACAGCGCCAACAGGTCCGGAAAACGCACCACGCATCCAGAACTGCTTCCAACTAGATTCATGCTCCAAAATAGCAAATAGAATGGAAGTAAATAGATTTACCATCGTCTGTTCTGTCATTAACTAGGATTATGTTTAAAAACATGAAATAGAGTGAAAGTGAACAGTTTTAGGAATATGATTTGACATTGGAAATAATAGTTCATAATCATTGGAGTTTATTAAAATGCAAGAATTCGCACTCCCTCCCTCTCCCTCTCTCTGTATCACTCACACTAACACACCCCCTGCCCCCAACCCTAACTCTCTTACCCATACATCTCTGGTCCTCCCCACCCCATCCCCCCTAACTCTCTTACCCATAATCCTCTGGTCCTCGCCACCCCATCCCCCCTAACTCTCTTACCCATAATCCTCTGGTCCTCCCCACCAGGAGGATCTCCCTGCCGGAGTCGTTCCTGACGGCGGACATCATCCTGAGCACGCTGCAGAACATCACGGAGGGCCTGGTGGTCTACCCCAAGGTCATCGAGAGGCACATCCGCCACGAGCTGCCCTTCATGGCCACCGAGAACATCATCATGGCCATGGTGCAGGCCGGAGGGAATAGACAGGTAGAGGGGGGTCCGGGGGCTCCGGGGGTCCTTTTTCTAATGTCAGGGGGGTTCAGAGCAAACAAACCGATAGAGAACGTCTGGTTAAAAAACGTTTACCTACTATGATTAAACTATTAATGTTTGAATTGGTAGACCAAATGATGACACCTTGAGACCAAAGAACAATAATCTTAACAACACTAAAATAAATAATAAAACTTAAGGTACTTTTGTAGAAAAATTGGCGTTTAGCATTCACACACTGATGCCCTGCATCCTCTTCCTCCCTCTGAGACGATAATCCTCTTCCTCCTTCCCGGACGATAATGCTCGTGATCAACTACCTTCCTCACGGACGATCATACCCTTCATCCTCATCCTCCTCTTCCTCCCCTCCAGGATGATCTTTAAGCCTTCCCAGTCAGACGGTAATGCCCTCCGCCCTCCTCTTCCTCCCTTCCAGGACTGCCATGAGAAGATCCGCGTGCTGTCCCAGCAGGCCGCGGCCGTGGTCAAACAGGAAGGAGGGGACAACGACCTCCTGGCCCGCGTGCAGGCCGACCCCTACTTCAGCCCCATCCTGGGCCAGCTCCACTCCGTGCTCGACCCCAAGACCTTCATCGGACGCGCCCCTCAACAGGTACTCAGTCCGTAACCCCCCCCCACCACCACCAAAAAAAAAAAGATGGCGCCATGATTAGTTTGAGGTATTTTTCCTGCGTAGCTTTTTGTTCATTTAGTGTTTTGTTTTTGTGTCATAGGCTCAGTGTTTTGTCATTCGTTTCAGTCTCTCATCCCGGTGTCTTTAGGCACACTGTGTTGACCTCTCTAATATTTAGTTTTTGTTTTCGCCCTCCTGTTGCCGCAGGTGACCAGGTTCCTGTCGGAAGAAGTCCGACCTCTTCTTCAGCCATACAAGGCCAAGATGGACTTGAAGATCGAGCTGGAGCTCTAACACACACACACACACACACACACACACACACACACACACACACACACACATACACACAGGGACCTCGCCAGATCGCATGGTGAATCTCATGGTACTAAATAAATAAAGAAAAGATTCTCTCAACTACATGTATTCTTTAGCTTTTTCAACATTTTGTATTTTTACTATCCATGCGTTTTGGAATATTTATGAAATGGCATTACACCTATGATAGGAGTATACTATTTTATCATTAAACAAATGAAATAGCACAAATTCATTAATCTCATTGAAGCTGCATCACACCGTAGTAGCTCACACTAATGAGAAATGCCATCTACGAACGCCACACCTGAGAGCAAAGGTGTTACGGCCTGATCACATTGCGCACGGCAAAGTGCTTGCGGTCCGGCGGAAGTCATTCATTTTCAATGACGATCATCCGCGCCGATGTGAATCAGCTGCCGGACTAGGCTGTGTTGCGTGACCGCAATCACATGCGTTGGATTTTTTCATATTTTGCGTTATTTTGACGTTCGACGCAAGAAACAGAAGTTGATGAACCACAGAAGAAGATCTCATTTTGTAGCTTTCAAGCAGATCATTATGGGATAATGATAAGGAATGTTATATGGCAGCAACATACACTGGCTTGAAATATACAATTTCCCTGTTCATAAAAGAAAAAAAGCTTCCCTCCACCTTGCGTGGGCTATGGTCTACTCGGGCGTCGACTTGGTTGCAATGATGACGTTAAAACAATACAGTGCCGTGCGCAGTGTGAATGAGGCGTTATTCTCCTTGTATGTCTTATGGCTGTGCACGTTCTCATGTTAAACTGATAACACGGGTGTAGTTACCATACTCATCTACACGTTTATGACTTTTTTAAGATGATTACTCTAATGCTCTGAGGACCGAGAGTTTTGTTTTCTAGCTTCCCAGAAAGTGGCAAATGAACATGTGTGTGTTCTGACTATTTTGGGATGTGTTTTACAGAAAGTCCAGTTTGTGTAAGGGCCGTACCAGTCAAAAGTTTGGACACACTTTCCCATTAAAGTTAATGACTCTTTCTTTTAATGGGAAGTGTGTCCAAGGTATTGACTGGTACTGTAAATGTGGATTCACATCGTGATTTATATGTAAAGAGTTTATTTCTAGAGGCTGTTGTTTTGGTTTTACAATGTTAAGGTGTTTGTGTTTGTGTGTGTGTGTGTGTGTGTGTGTGTAAGCAAGCACCCACACATGCATGTGCTCCCAAGGAAGTAAACATAGTGTTGACTGAGGATCTTGAGCAAGTGCTGGTTGTAAATCCTTTGCCCAGCCTAGTTCTTCTCGACCTCTGAAACAAACTGCATTATTGTACGTTAATGTTCCCGTATATCCTGAATGTGTAACTTCAACATCTGAATCGCTTCATGTAACCGTTTCCAGTATGTTCAGGTGTATTTATAGGTACAGGTTTATGGGTAAAGGTGTATTTATACAGTTGGTCTGGAATTTCACACAATGTACTTTTTCCTATTCAAGGATCTACAGGAGTAACAAGGACCCTTACTTCCTACATCCATTATATTGTATTCACAGGATTTTTATTAAAATGATCAATTAGATAGTCTAATTGTATCTAAAAGTGTTGCTGAGGGCAAAAAGTGTTTCCTTAGTTGATTTTATCAGATGGCGTAAACTCTTTCTTAGGGTCATTTCCAGTGCAACAAGTAACAATGACCCTGATAACATATTGGTCACATCCTTCACGAGGTGTGTCAAATATTTATTGCTTATGTCGAACCTTCTCAAACAACAAATTATTTACGATCCAAATTCCTTATTTCCAACCCTTTAAACGTGTGCCACTGTGAATGCTGGTAGTATTTGTGTATGGAACTATGACACGTGCTGATATTGAGTCTTCCATATTTCACTCTGCATTCAATCTGTCATAACAGAGCAAAGTTCACTCGTGTGTACCTTGTGAGAGACCCCTTCTACGATAGGGAATACGGTAATATGCTGGCAATCAAGGGGAGAGGCCTTTTAAGTAATATTCCAGTTACAGGAAAGTGGAGTGTGAGAGCTGTGACAGTTCAGGGAGCTGACGCGGTGAGTTACTGCTTTTATTTGTTTCCTATGATAAAGTGTACAGTAGACGTTTTATTTTGTTTTGCTTTCCTGTGACCCATCAATGTATTACAACTTATCTGTAACCTGTACATTTCATGACCTATCTGTAATTCACATGATACACACTTCTCTAGGAATTTTTGCTTTTGATAACCCTTTTGTTATTATTCAAAACGAGGGAGTTATGATTTGAGTGGGCACTTGAGTGTGTGTCATGCACTAACCGATGTGGTGACTCCGGTTGGGTAAATTGCTCTCTTTTCTTCGCTTCCCTTTTTATGTGGTTGTGTCAGTCATCCATCTGGTGCTTATTGTTTTTATATTATCTATTTCTGTTCTCCTGTTCCTCAAGTGATAGTGACACTCTCATTCTCTGTTCTCTATATCTCTTGGTTTTGTCTGGCAGTTACACAGTTTTTTATTTTTCATTTTTCATTGTGTCTGTCAGTCTCTGTTTCTCTTTCTCCAATATTGTGCTCTTTATTAAAAAAAATGCTTTAGCTCTCCCTCTCGTTCCTCAGGTGGATCCAGCAGCAAAGCTTTATGATGTGGCTGTGGGCATTGCTACCTATATCATTGGCAGTGTTTGGTGCAGTGGGCATTTGGGTTGTGTGAGTATATGTAGGGAACATTTTTTAAATAACACACACACTGTCTCTGTTTAATGCTCCCAATGTATTTGATGATGTGCTGAAGTTAGCTCTGTCTGTCTGCTGACTTTTAAAAAAAAATTCTTATAGTATAAGTTATAGTACCTCTTATCAGAGTACTAGTGTACGCTCCTGGTTCCACATGAAGTAGTTGTTGAAACAAGATGCCTTGAAACTCGTTACTCATTGACTTAAATGATCGTGTTTGGTTCAGTAAAGAGAGAGTTTTCTCTATTGTCTGAATTAAAAAAAAAAATCTTTAAAAAAACCCCTCAGTTTAATAGTCCTCAAGTAATACTTTAGGTTTCAATAAGTTCGCTTATCTTTACTGACTAAGAGCTTGTTTGGTTTTGTGGAGGCTACAGTTCCAGTTAGTTTCCTTAATTGTTCATGAAACAGGCCTGTATGCTTTGAAGACGGAGACGCTGACTACACCTTTCCTTTACAGGTTTGGGATCGCTGTATCAAACGAGACCGTCAACATCACGGCTGTGTTCCCTTTCATCAGGTAACTAACAATCTAAATGGGAACATTTAAAAAATATTGTATATGTGACTGACTTAAATGTAATTCTAATTTTATATGTTAAAATAATGAATTGCTGTCATTGTTTTTTTTTCTTCTGTAGCACGTGCGGTGCTTACACGCCACAGAGCTGCATATTTTCACAGATCTGTAACATCTGTTCTTTCTTGGGTAAGGACCCTGAGGCCAAAAAGCCTGCAGGAGGTCTGGCTGGTGCTCAAAGCTGACAAAGATGTACAGATAATACTATACAGTATATTACCATTCAGAGGCTACCTGTTACTTTTAGAATATACTATTTTTTTTCTTCTATTTTTCTCTTTCTTTCTCTTTCTCTCTCTTACACTTTCCCCCATCTCTCTATCTCTCTGTGGACCTCTCTATCCATCTCTCTATCTCTCTGTGGACCTCTCTATCCACCTCTCTACCCCCCATCTCTCTATCTCTATCCACCTCTCTATCCCCCATCTCTCTATCCATCTCTCTGTCCATCTCTCCCCCTCTTTCAGTCTTGTGGATCGTGGTGATACGTTTCCAGCAGGTCAGGGACTATGGTTGCCATGGTAAAGCCAACACGGCCAGCATCATTCTGGGGTTCATTTCCTCCGCGGGAATCTCCATCACTGGAAACTTCCAGGTAACGCTTTCTCACAGTCGTTTATGTTTGTTTGTTCTGTTCATAAAGCCAACATTATCAATTAACTTCAATAAATGTTGGTCTAAAATATTTTGTATTGTGCATCTATATTAAGGCAAAGGTTTATCTTAAAGTTTACGCCACACACAAGAATTGGGGATGCACCGACTGTGCAATTCTGCGCCGATACCGATGCCGACGTTTAAAATTAAAATGTGGCCTTCTTTACATATTATAATAATGATTTTTTTTATCCTATATATATATATATATATATATATATATAATAAATCTTTTTTGTCCTCCTATATATATTATTATTATTTTTGTCCTCCTAAAATATGGGGCTGTATGGAACCATTATGTCACTGTACATTAAGTTGTGTGTCGTTCTGGAGTCTGCAGGCTAGTTTTTAATTTGAACACACCTCAATTACCACATTCACTTATTCATTATCTGCCGACCTCCACCATATGACTCCCCCTCGACTCTCTTTTTCTCTCCCTCACTCTCTTCTTCCCTCCCTCTCTCTTGCTCTCTCTCTTTCTCTCTTCTTCCCTCTCTCTCTCTCTCTCTCTCTCTCTCTCTCTTTCCCTCCCTCCCTCTCTCATTCTCTGCCTCCCTCCTTCTCTACTTCTCTCATGTTGCCCCCATCCTCTTTCAGCAAACAGTCTTTAAGGTCGTCCACCTGCTGGGGGCCTTCCTGGCCTTCATCGTGGGCTTGGCCTACTTCTGGGTCCAGGTGTGGTTGACGTACCGCTCTGAGCCGTCCCCGGACCTTGCCTGGTTGGGTCCTGTCAGAACCACCTGCTGCAGCCTCTGTACGGCCCTGATCTTCGGAAGTATCCTTCAGTTCCCGTCTCTACCACTAGGAGGTGTACCGAGTCTGTTTATTCTGTGATTAGGGTTACTTATCACTTAGAAGGCACCATGCTCATCAGTGGAATTATTATTTCAAAGGTGGTTGGGACACCAATAGGGGTCCAATACTGCCTTCTAAAAAAGGTGGACACACACACACACACACACACACACACACCCTCTTATAACTACACATACCAAAGAAAGATTATGAGACATTTTCCATCATGAGAATTCGTTTCTAACATATGTTAAAACTCAATATGTTGCCCTTTCATAATTATTCTGATAAACAAAAAATATTGATGAAATATTGGGTCCAAGAGCATTTAAAACTCAGAACACTAAACACCTTGCGTGTGTCCAAATGGTCATTGGTGCGGCCACTGTGACAGCCACGCCTTTGACACCGTGACCCCTTGACCCTCCCCTCCAGTGGCTGTCTTCTATTTCGTGGGCTACCGATCCGCGATGGCGATGTGCGAGTGGGCCCTGGTGATGACCTTCTTCTGTCTGTTCGCGCTCTTCGCCGCGGAGTTCCGCCACGTCGACTGTCATCGCCTCACAGTGCAGACGCAGGCGCTTAGCAACGGGAGCGGAGAGCGTGGCGTGTCGGGGATGAACGAGTGCACAGCCGAGACACACGCTACCGGCACAATAAAGCACACGCAAATACACACATAGAAGAGAACGTTGCATACGCACATACATGAACCCAACAGAACGTACACACACACACACACACTACCATCTTGCGCATTATGTCTCACAAACACACCGCATTAATGCCAATGTCTATTTCGTTATTTATTGGTTGTTGAATGCACCTATAAATGTTTATTTTGTATGCTGGTGTTTAATTAATGCATTTTACATTTTAAAGCACTCCACTGACTAAATTTAAAGACGGCAGTTTACTATATCCATTTTTTTATGAATAAAACATTCCTCCATTTTGCCTAATAGATTAATTAATGTGAGAAAATATCCATTGACCTTTAGGATGATGCAGCCTTGTTTATAATTTCGTCCAGTCGGAACACATACAAAAGAAAAGGTGATTGTTCTGATCAGTCTGTCCAACACGGGGTGGCACTATTAAACCGTCAAGTCTCATCGATGCCAACTACTCACTACTACTACACATCAATACCAGTCGTTGTTAAAACTCTATTTTGTTTGACTGGTAATTATTGAAGTGGGGCTGTGTGCACTGGAGCCTACTGTATGGGACGTATATCATGTAGGCTAGAGTGTGTGAGAATTAAGTGCCCATTCTGCACACCAGGAAAAGTCTGCTTTCTGTCCCTCGTTCTCTCCACCTGTCAGCTGGCAGGCACAATACACGGGAGAAAGAAAGAAAGGGAGGAGAAAGAAAGGGAGGATGGGGGTGATAGGATGGAGGGAATAGGATGGAGGGCGGACTGACTGAGTCAGAATGTTGAGAACCGTTGCTTATAGTTCACTATTATAGCTTGAGAAGAGTTAGATAAATATGACGATGAAAGATATTTCTACATTTTGAAACCTAACACTGAATACGCCTTATATAGTGTAAGCCTATTTAAGGGTATATGTTTAACTGATTAAGCTTTCTCACCAGTACTTTAAAAAAAAAAAAAAAAAGCTGAAACGTTTCAGGCTATTTTTTTATGTTTTTCATCAGAAATGTTTTTCATCTGCAAGAAACAAAGCTGAGCTATAGTCCCACCCATAGAGATTGAACACTATTGCGTGGTTCCAGCTTTTTGCTTTAAATTATTATATCGAAACTAGGCTACAATTCCACACATGTCCACTAGGGGCACCAGAGAACACCACTGGACACAAACCAATGGGAAAGTGCTGCCTTGGTACCTTGCCAGAGAGGTTTTTATTTGTAAGATGTACTCCCAATTTGGCCATAGATTCTTTTTTTTTTGGATGATTTGTCAAGGGTATTGTAGCATAAACAGAGTGATTAAAGTCTCATATAGTCCTGGCACCCTGGCAAGGATGGGAGAGTTTTCTATTTTGGCTCGTAACATCAGTAGACTCCCATCAAAGTTTATTTTCATTGTTTGTTTGCTCTGCAACGTGGTAAACTATTCTGAAAATAAACCGATGTGATTTTTTTTCTTCTTCAAACCTATTTTATGGAGACTGGTAAATATCTCTGGGTTTCGTATGAAACTAAGT
>JAVQIZ010155092.1:0-26118 GCA_036023535.2 Galaxias brevipinnis | reverse complement strand
AAATTATATAGTTACTGCTCTTGATGATAAGAAACATTGTGCTGCTTTGTTTATTGATTTGTCAAAGGCTTTTGATACAGTTCATCACAGATTACTTCTGGATAGATTAGCCTTGCTGGAATTTGATGATGCAGCCTTTAATGGTTTCAGGACTACCCCTCTGATAGAACGCTGTGCATAGATGCTAAAGGTTTGAAATCAAAGGTTGTAGCCATAAAAAATGGTGTGCCACAAGGTCCGGTAATAGGTCCTACATTATTTACACTTTATATTAATTATACTGTATTTGTGCCTCTGTAAAAGACTGTAAAGTACATTTCTATGCAGATGACACCATTCTTTATTCCTGTAATCCATCCATAGAACAGGCAATGTCAAACCTGACATGGGCATTTAATTGTGTAAATCCCTTAGAAATCTAAGATTAGTCCTTAATGAGTCAAAAACTAAATATATGCTTTTCTCAAGGGCCAGAAACTTAGATTATAAGACATATAACATGTTCTCCCTTAATGGGGCCCAAATTGAGTGTGTGGCAGTTTACAATTACTTGGGAATCTCACTAGATGAAAAGTTATCGTTTCAGACGCATGTGCTTAAACTTAAACAAAGAAGGTGAGGATCAGACTTGGTGCTCAACATAGAATAAGGTCATGCTTTTCACTTGAAAATAGAAAGACAATTGTAAAATCTACTCTCTTGTCAGTCATGGGTTATGGTGATTTTGTGTATATAAACAGGGCACTACTGGAAAAGAGACCTGGTCTCAGTCGGTTAACCCTGTATAAATAAAATAAATAATAATAATTAAAAAAAAATGTTTTAAATGTTTTCCAGTGTTATGAACCTGGATGACCTGACCCGAAGAGGCCTGTACCTGAGTGATATCCCTTTGCACGATGCCACTCGGGACCTGGTGCTGCTGGGGGAACAGTTCCGTGAGGAGTACAAGCTAACCCAAGAGCTGGAGATCCTGACTGATCGACTGCAGCATACACTCCGGGCCCTGGAAGACGAGAAGAAGAAGACGGACAGGTTTGAACCATTTATCAGCAATAGCTGAACTTGCAATTAATATACTGTACATAAAGGGCTTAATAGTCAATGATGTTGAATTATGTTTTACGGATTGTATACAAATGTACAGATGTACCAAAAATGAGTTCAACTGTGTTTACCTATTTCACCTTGCACTACTGTAGGTAGTTTTACTAAGCTTTGAGAAATATTTATTTAGGATACCTAGCTGTGTGAGTATTGAAGGAATGTATTACCAAATATGTGCATTTTGTATTGCCATTGTGTGAATTATGATTTTTCAAATCCTTGACTCAAAATATTTACTGACACCCAAATATAGCTCTGTTTACAAAGCAGATGGTACCATAACTAGACATCCCTCACCTCCTCTCTCCCCCAGACCTCCTTTCTCACGACTGTTCTTGATCTAAGAGTGATCTGGTAAATTTTTTAAAATAAAATGCATCTAGGATGCACTTTTAAATTTGCAATAAAAAGCCCGCCTAATCACTATTACACTCCTACTAGTTAAGCAGTTGGAAAAGTGGTACAACAATTAAATCAAACCTGTGCTGTCAGCCAAGCCTAGTCCAACCAATGCTACTTGGGGGTCAGAGTACATTGTTTGTAACAGTTGTTTTTATTAACAAGTCTACATGAGCCCCATTTCTCATCAGGTGATAGATTTGACTCTATGTAAAGGGCCTGTCACAGCAATTTGTTTCCAGCAGCGGGCAATGACTGCTGTGGAACAAGGAGGAAGCTTCCTAATAAGCTTGCTGAAGAAAGGCCTCTCGTCTCAGGAAAAGACACTCTCCTCACCGTTGGGTTTCATTATCATTCCTGTTATGTTCTCTGGTCTGAGTGTGTCTCAGGAGGTGACTCAGACCTGACAACATTGATTAGGGGCTTAGTGCTCCTCTCAATTTTCTGGAGCTGTGTATGCAGGTTACTTTTATCCACAGTCTTGTATATGTATATATTGAAGTTAAAGATAACGGGGGACTGAGAATCCTTGTGGAACTCATGAATACTTAAAAATAATTACCTCTTGGGCTTTTCAGGGTGCATTTTAGTTGATATTTTAAAGGTCATCATGTCATTTTTACATTTCAGTGCCTCAATATTACAGATCTGTAAAGATTGCGGTCATTAAGCTCTGAAACTAAAAGTTAAGTGGTAGACAAGGAGATTAGATGGCTGGAATCGGTATGCCTCATTTGCCATCCCATGCTGATGCATCATTTAAAATATTTTGGGTTTTACTGGCAGCCAGGAGCAAACCCGTTACCATAGAAACACCTATCTCATATGTGAGCAGCTTGTGTGTAGACTACCAAAAAGGGGCGAGGTAGGGTGTTGGATGTGCAAGTAGAAAAGTGTTACTAAGAAAAAGATTTTGGGGGATTTTTGGTACACACATTCCTCATACATTCCTGCATGAGATATGAAATATGAAGGCAAAACTGGAAAACATAATTGTAGAAACATAACAAATGCAGATGGTCTGTACAGGTGTCCCGCATTATACAATTAAGCTATTAATAGCTTGGCATGCTCTGTGTCTGGTAAAAAAAAGGCTGAGCAGACTCAGTTGATCTTGATCTTGTACCAAGATGGCAAAAGTAAAGATCTAAGTGAAGAGCATTTAATGTTGGGCAATATATAGATGGAGTTCAGTTCATATTGGCCATATAAGCCTACCTTAATTAGACTGTTTTACTCCAGAAATGTTTGTTTACGTGTACATATTCAGTATATTGTATGTTGTGTGTATGCAATATTTTACATATATATATACCTATATATACACAGTGTATAATAAGCAGTATGTGTTTGTCTTTCTCTCTTTTTAGATTGCTCTATTCTGTTCTTCCCCCATCTGTTGCCAATGAATTACGACACAAACGCCCAGTTCCAGCCAAACGATATGACAATGTGACGATCCTCTTCAGTGGTATTGTTGGATTTAATGTCTTCTGCAGCAAGCATGCTTCTGCAGAGGGGGCCATCAAGATAGTCAACCTGCTCAATGATGTTTACACGCGATTTGACATCCTCACTGACTCGCGAAAGAACCCTTACGTGTACAAGGTTAGAAGGGACAATATACTCGCATCTCCACTAATTGCAAATAGCTCTAGTATTATTACCTACTTCATTGGTTGTTTAATCATTAAAGGGATAGTTAAACTTTTTGGAAAGTAGGAACGTATCTCATTTCCCCAAAAAGTACTATCCCTTTAAAGATACAATTCCATCTAAATAAATAGTTTTCCAAAAAGAAAGAAATCTAACAATGATAATTGGATGATATTGAATGGGAGAATAGAGCATATTCTTAAGTATGATATGGGTCTACATATATTTTACGTTCTCCTTAAACATTTTTTACTGCTTTGTTTGCTCCAGTATGCTAGAAGACCTGTACTTCGAAAACAAAACATTTTAGTTATTCAGTGAGACTACACAGCTTTATGATCCTCACGCTGCAGATTTACACCCAAGGCTTTCAGACAAGAATGCACTTTAAGAAGTAAAACAAACCTTACCCCTTCCAAGGGATGGGTATGAGGCACTGGGTCACCAAAAGAAGTAATATTTACCCTACAACTTCAATGTCTAGGTGGTCCCAGGTTTTAACTGGCTTCTAGGATTCCAGAATGTTTCTGAGCTGACGTCATTGTTTAAGTGTTCTTCTTAGGACAACTGGTGTTAGGTCATATAGCACATACAGTAAAAAAGCTGTTAAACAATGGGTCTTGTAAAATTAAGTGCATTTTGTCAAGTGTTTAGTTTATTCAAGTTGTTGTTTAGTAGTCAGCCTGTATTTGCTCATTTAGACTTTGGGTATGCAAAACAATAAGTGCAATGATAACTACATATGTGGATCATGTACTTGTGTTTATGCTTACACATGTTGGTTAAACATTCGTGTTTATGCTTAATGCAGGTGGAAACGGTTGGTGATAAGTATATGACGGTGAGTGGCCTCCCAGAGCCATGCACACACCACGCCCAGTCTATCTGTCACTTGGCTCTTGATATGATGGAGATCGCTGGACAGGTCAAAGTGGATGATGAACCAGTGCAGGTGTGGATGTGATTTATAGTGGTCATGCTTTGTTTCATCTAGTTTCATTAGGCACATTTTCCAAGGTTCCCTAAAACATTGTTGGACCATAATAAATTATCATAGTTTTACATTCAGACTATTTCTGGCCATATCTTCAGCATTAAAAGCAGTTTCTTCTTCCAAGTTTGACGGTACGTAGCTGACAGTTTCCAATTTATACCGCTACTCCCTTTTTTTAAGCCAGTATTTTTCTTACAGGCATAGGCAGACATTTGAATAGAATAGTGACTTGAACTGTAGTCTTATCGATAATGCAGTCAGGTGAACAGTAGTATCTCAGTAAATAAAAATATAATTCAAAAAGGTCTCTTTAAGAATGTATCGAGTCTTTTTCCTCTGGGTAAAAAATGATTTCCTTGTACATAAAAAAGGAGCATACCACATTTCTATTCTACTCAAACTAGTAGCTGTAACTTTGATGTAAAACAGTGTACTTTTGTTTAACCGACCAGTTGAGTTTGTTATTGTATCAGTGACTGTTGAGACTTAGCTTTGGAAAATTGCGTCTGGCTAACAAAAGCCTGTTTATTAGGCACATGGCATGGGGTGAAGAGGAACACAGTTTGGCACTAGGAACAGCTTCAAATCATCTCACTGTCCTGAGGTTAAAAATAGATCGTCCTTAGTCTTGTACCAAACATTGCTGAGCATGTGTTCTCCAGGCACTGAAGGGATACCATCCTACTCAGAGAGTATACAGATAGATGTAGAACGTCAAAGAATACCTAGTAGCTATTTTGTACATTTCTCCTGGAATGTTGCTCAAAGGTTTAAAAGCAAATGGCAACATACACTGTATGATCAAAAGTTGTAACATGCAAATTCAGAAAAAAACAGCAACTAGATTAAGATTCAGATTCAGATTAAAAATCTGTTTTTCAAGAGAGACCTGGCCAAGAGGGCAGCAGCAGAACAAAAATGCAGAATTCCGACAGATAACATATATTCAGACATTTCCAAAACATAATTTTTTCCCCCCAATCGTTTATTCTTACAGTCCTTTTATAAGGTCCTTTCATTTTCCCAGACAGACCTGATCTTGCAGTCTAAGACTTCCACTTCCACTTGAAGGGGGCCGCGAACATGAAAGCAGTCCTTCCCAATTTTGCTCTGACCTGATAGCAGGAGTTAATTCCTGTGACCACAGACAATCATTTCGCAGTTTAAAATGAATGTGCATGCACAGAAAGAATGGTAGGAGACCTAAGATTGCCTTATAGATATAAAATGTTTTCATTTCGTCTGCGGACTGGCGTAAAAAGTGAAAAGACGAGTGAATGCTGTAGAGTTTGTGATGGATCACAATGTTCCATGGTAAACAGTGTCCAGGGAGCGCAGGCACTCTTTCTCTTTCAGTGTCCAGGGAGCAGAGGCATTTTTTTAACCAGATGCTGAATATGAAGCTTAAAGAAAGGGAGTCATCCAACAAGAATACAATATATCGATAAGAAAACTCAGCCTCTATAACTTTGCCCTGAAAGTGGTATTAGGTGGAGGATTAAGATACCCTTGTCACACCATTTAGTTTTGACTTTGCACGATTTGTATTTTGAAGATTTTTAAAAGCTGCTGTGTTTAGATCAGTAGCACAACAGTAAAGGACAGTTTCAACAGTATAAAATCGTTGTGTTGCAACTGACACATTTTGATGCAGATTATAGAGATGTAGAAAAGACTACATTCACAAACAACACATTTTTTTGTCAATGTCAGTTTATTAAAGTAATAAACCAGTTGAGGGCTACCTTATCAACACCCACTGTCTGAGGCCTTGTTGTTTTCTCTATAAAGTGACAGAACATGCATGAGAGAGAGACATAAACATTCGGTGGGCATTCAAAGTAAACATTCAATACACAGTGTACGATGTAAGTTATCTTGTCTCTGTTTATACCCCATTTAGTAGACCACTAATCATTTGAATGTTTTTTTGTTTTGCATTCTTACAAATCAACCATATGAGGTTGTTAAACCAACAGTGCATTTACTATGGACAGTTAAATTGGGCTATTGTGTTGAGCATTATAATTTTTTTCTTCCTCCAGATTACTATCGGGATCCACACAGGAGAGGTGGTTACTGGGGTGATTGGTCAGAGAATGCCCCGATACTGCCTGTTTGGAAATACTGTCAACCTCACAAGCCGTACAGAAACTACTGGTGAAAAGGGAAAGATTAATGTATCAGAATATACTTATCGGTAAGCACAAGTGGTGTTCCATCCATCTACACGTTTTCTTATTAATTCTCTTAATATTTTGTCACCATAAAACATTTGAATGTTGAAATAGTTTTTTAATGTAGGTGTTTGCAGTCTGCTGAAAATGCTGACCCCCAGTTCCATTTGGAGTATCGAGGACCTATCACCATGAAAGGCAAGAAGGAACCGATGAAAGTATGGTTTTTGTCTAGAAAAACCCCAGAGACAGATGTTTGATTTAATGAGATTTCCCAACACTTCACTAATTCAGTTTCAGAAATCAAAACATCTTTTTGCCAAAAAATACTTCTATGTTTTTATGTCTTATGATATTAGACAAGTAGACCGTCAGGCTGATGCTATTCTGATGCTAACAGGTATGGTATGTAAATGGTCAGTTTAGTTTTGAACAATGAACAAAGTCCTCACAGTTACTGTGGACAGACACTGTACAATAATTAAAATTATAATACAGCGGGCAAGCAAGCCATAAATTCAGAATTTATCTGTCAATCCTGATGATGAAGTATGCTTTGGTTTAGTAATCTCATTGCAGATTTGTATAATATTTTTTCTCTATTATTGATAATTAGTTTACTGTCAATATGTTTGGAAACGTATTTATCAGTTTAATATTAGTTTGTGCACTCAATTTATTTATTCTTTATTTTGTGATAAATATATTTGCCAGAATTATAGTTTTAAATTATACATCCTATGTATAGAATACGTTATAGAATACACTGATATCACTGTGGTATGTTACGTTGATAAACAGACTCAGCAGACCACTCTGTACCAACCCGTTGTCACTTTAAAGATGTCATGTAAACCTAATGTACTGTGTTTCTTTTCTTTCATTATGTAGCTTCTATGCACCATCCATGTTTTCACCCATGTGTCAAATATTTTGAAGACTGTTGTTTCACACCATAGGCCTAAAGTATTTTTTGCTTGGCATCTGCTGTTTTTTCTCCTTTTTACTTCTTCACAATCTGCTTCTTATTGTGTACTACCAGTCTACCAAATATAATCATCGTGCCAAGTTCTTCACAAACAATTTGTAAGAGATACGATTATGATATTATATGATATTATATCAAATGATTGCTAAATAAAAAAGAGGCCACCAAATGAGATGTGTGTATTCAATATTGAAAAGGTAAATAAAGCGACTGTAAAATTATCTAAAAATATTTAGCTGATACATTTACTTTAGTTCAAATCATATCATCAAATCGTAGCAAATTACACTCAATTATCTTCTTTAGACAATGTTTAAGAAAATAAATCAATGCCAAATTACATGGTTTTGGAGCGATTGGTAATAGAATATTTTACGAACTGCTAAATGCTGACACATATTGGTTTTATTATTGAATAAATTATGTTAGTAGAGTACACTACACTAGATGCTTTTATGTGGAAGGCACAGACAGACAAGTAAAGGTAAGGCATTTCTTTGGCATTATCTTTGTATCATATTGTGTTTATTATGTGTATCATGTGTTTTATCTTGCATAATGATGTTGATATGTGTCTTTATTTGTTTTGTTTTTTGAGTTACTGCATTTAAAATACACTTTTGGTTAACAACTACAGGATCACTCAATAGGAAGAATTCAAAGATTATGTTCACAGAGGACAGAAATATGCTTTATTTTAATTTTTTTCTTGTCTTGTTCACTGTCTATCTTCAGTTTTCCCACATTACAATATACATATGGGAGATTTAAAGTGATTGAAATCCACCTCCTTTTTAACATGCAGTAGGACGTTTTTTTCATGGTGAGATCATTGTGCAGAGCTTGAAGATTTGAACTTCACGGCGCATTCTGAGAAAAGGGCTAGCCAAACAGGCACTCAGTGAAATGTCCTTGTTGAGTGTCCCTCCTAGTGGACAGTTGTGGTATGAACACTGTCTAAATTGCCAGGAAATGTTATTTTACTGGATTCGATTTTCTGGAATTCAGACACAATACAACACGTTGATTCCCTCAATTGTGAAGCATACCTATGTTGTGGTTGGGCATCATGTGTAATTGTGCAAGCAATCTAGATAAACTGAAAATTTACTCAAGATGTACATTCAACTGTTCAAGGCTCTGTCAAAGGTTGAACATGGCTGAGTAGTTAAACTTTCTTTGTATTATCAGGTAGTTGTTATAGGTTATTTACTTGTGCATTGTTCAAAGCTTGACAGCTCTCTAGATGACCAGTGTATGTCTTACATAAACATTACCTGTTCACTGGCCCTCAATGTTTAATCTATACACAATTCATCATATTTGTAACCTGGGCAAAGAGCAAAGTCATAGTCCAAATGACTGCCTGAATGAGAGTGTAATATTGTCAATGATTAACATTGAGTTTATCAAATAGCCTCATGTTCTCACCCATTGATTACCTCATCAAGAGAGAGTAGAAAGTTCCCTTCCAAAGTCAACATGGGTAAACGTAATGTAATGCAAAGTTTACTGATGATCAACATATATTCTCATCATTTGTCAAACTTAAACTTAAAGTTACTAAAGCTAGGTTGTTTCAGTTTCGTTATTAGCTTGGCCTCTACTTTGTGCAGACTTGGGCTGAGAAATACCCAATCACACAGGGATATGCATTCACAATGTAAATGTACATATCATATCTAACATAAACACACACTCATTGCATTGTACGTCAAGATGCAGCAAAATAGGAGGCATACTGTACAATCATGTATGTGTATAGTAATTGTGCACAAGTGTGTACAGTATCTTCATGCACAGGCATTCACACTGGTGTAAACCAGACAGTGTTTATCCTGACATTTGACGCATACACACCTGATAACAACGATAGATCAATTATTTTATATTTCCAAATTATAAGTGTGTACAGGGCACACTTCAGTTTCAGGTCAGAAAACGTAACTGGCCTCCTCTGACACTATGGGCTCCCTGACCTCAGTTAAAACAAGATTTAACCATGGTAAAACTAAGTAAATTCAGTTCTGTTTCAGATGATTATTTTTACAGTTTTTTTCCCTTAGGCATCAATGACAATTTAAACTTCAAAGGTCTTTTTTTATGAGGTCATAATTAGGTTAGGTAGTATCATTCAAAAAAGGTTAATGATAAGTCCTCATTGGGAAACAAAACATTATCAAAGATGTGTATCATATACCAATAAAACCCAAGGCCACAGATGTAAAGCACTGGTTTAGCAGTCTACTACAGTGTTATCAGGACCATCTGTACTGTCAAACAGAGTGATGGCAGGGCGTTTTGTCTATGCCCTAGAGTGTAATATTACATTGTGTTGAAATGGAAATATGGTACTGTACACATTTTTGTGATCCAATTAATTCTAAATTCTGTATTAGAAATACCAGAGCATATACTATATTTCTAGTACAGGACATTATTATAACAAATTCTAGTCCGTTCTTTTCACATCATGGACACAACACCCCTAAAATAGTTGGCAACTCAGGAGTATAGGGTATAGGGTAGAAGAGGTTTGGTCTACCAGACCAGAGAACAATGGTTATGTTGTTGATATATTTTGAACAAAGGTAGTTTTAATTATTTAGGATATCAAAAAGAGTTAAGGCAGTTGCTATTTTTACTTGACATATGGCGTTGTGCAAAGACTAAACAATGCAATGGCAAGTGCAAAAATCTTTACTCTTCACTCAAAAAGCGCAAACAGCAACAGCAGTACATTTGGACACATTTATTTTTATAGTCTTTGTAAACATGCAGCAAGAGGGGCTCTTTGTGATCAACATGACCAGGTTTGTCGATCTGTTAAATAATGAGAACACTTGAAGTGAGATTGAATAGAGATCGCAAGTGCAAAGTGTTGGGCCTTACATTATTTTTTTATCATGAGCTTTAAACAGCCACATCAGCATTCAGATACTGATTGAGATAAGGGAGTGAGCCAACTGTGGCTACAGTATAAAAGGAGCAGTCAAAGCTTCAGTCAAGGTGCTCTTTAGAATCTATCCTTAATCCCACCACCATGACTTTCAACGGCTCCTGGAAAGTAGACCGCAGTGAGAATTATGAGAAATTCATGGAACAAATGGGTAAGAGGCCTCACAAAAATAGTAAATATTGGAAAACATTTTACAGGAATGTGATAGTATATCTGCTTTTTGATGAATTTTTATGAATGCCACTCAACTATCTCAAAGTTCCAGTCAGAACAGTTTACATGGTCAAATTGTGTTATGTAATGATTTAGCTGCAGAGTAAATGCTAAAGGGCCCTATTAAGGAGTTGTGAAACAGAAGGTTTGCACATGTAAAAAAATCTATATTTATCAACACTGTGATCTGTGAACTGTGATCTTTAAGTATAGGTACTAACTTAAAATATTATATAATCTCTAATAAGCACTTATATATAAAGCATATATATATATATATATATATATATATAAAGTGCTTATTGGAGATTATATTATATCTTAAATGAAATAATAAACTGAAGAATAACTGTATACTGTACCTTTGTGGTACTACCTAAAATTATGTCAAATAATACCTTCATAATAATAATTTAAAAATAGCATGGTTCACACACCTAGATCATAAAGAAGCGCATGCAGGCACAGTATTATTTGGCCTAGTCCATACACTTATTTTAGCAGAGGCATAGTAACGGGAACCCCATCATGTGTGGTGTGTCCTATTATTTTTATCATCAAGTGGCTTCCTCTTATTGTTTAGTGTAAGGGCCTGGAGAATATATTATGCACATCTGTTTACAGGAGTCAACATGGTGAAAAGGAAGCTGGCAGCTCATGACAACCTTAAGATAACCATCGAACAAACAGGAGACAAGTTTCACGTAAAGGAGTCAAGTTCTTTTCGTACACTGGAAATCGACTTTACTCTAGGAGTCACTTTTGAATACAGCCTCGCAGATGGGACTGAATTATCAGTAAGCATAACATAAATATAATTTTCTTTTGTTTAAATGTCAATGCAATATGACAGTTCATGCAGGAGGAACGTGAGATGAGTTACTTGTTGACATATGAGAAAGCTGGAATGGAACAGCTTTTCCAGACTGAATTCTTTATCTTATGTTCAAATCTGTAGGGTTCATGGTCAGTGGAAGGAGACACAATGAAGGGTGTTTTCCTCAGAAAGGACAATGGAAAACAACTTACTACCATCCGAGCCATTGTTGGAGATGAACTTGTTCAGGTTGGTAACAACTACAAAATTAATTGTGTTGAGTTAATTACGCATATCACAGTTTATTGATGCACATAGACTTCATGCATGCATTATGAATTAGATATACTTTAGATTAATTAAATGCTACCCAAAATGTGTAAGACAATATCTTCCATTAATACTCAAAGCTAAATTCAGGAAAATTTTATTAAAGATAAATATCAGTTTATTGTCATAATAGGGTCAATATTTTTCTTGTTTCATCAGAGTTACAGCTATGAGGGTGTGGACGCAAAGAGGATTTTCAAGAGGGGTTAAAGGAGACTGTTCAGTGTTTGAATTCTGAATGTCAAATGATTTAACTGAATTTTCAACCTAACATGCACTGTTTTTAATATTGATATGTTAAACATTTAAGTTTTTGAGTTATTTTATAGTAGTTGTTTTTTTGTGTACTGAACTTATGTCTCAGCAGGGGTGCAACTTAATAAGTGGGTTACCTTGAGATGTTGGCTGAAATTTGTGAATCCTGTTGACCCCACAATAAAATAATTGCAAAATCTGTTTTGGATCTACTTTTTGGATGTTTAGAAGATCAACATATTTATCAGTATTGAACAATGCTACATACTGTGCATATATCCATGCTTTATATAACAAAACATTTAAACACTGGTCTAAGTGTTTGATTATGACATTTATTCAAATTGGTGCAAGAAAAATTTGAATGCATGTAGTGATAGCATAATTTAAAGTTTATTAAACAATGAATAAAAATAAATGTATATTGGCATCTCCAAAAATATAAAGTGTAGACTGTACATGTTTCTCTCATTTGAATCCCCACTAAAAATGATCAACTAAAGAATCATTACTTCAAGCACACCTGTACCCAACATTCACAAAAAGAACGAGCCAATATTAACTTCACACACAGAAAACTCCAAGTGCTGTAAGTATTTATCCGATCGTCTTAGTAAGTTCTACATCCGTTTAGGCTCCTATTAATGGTGACAGTAGGCTCTACTTTAGAGTGTAACAAAATGTGATGTAATAATATATTCCTACACAACTATAAAGGTTCACAACATACAAAATGGATATAACGTCAATGGTCATATTGTTGTTGAGAAAATCATCTGGATAGGGTATTACTTAAAGGTCACTGTAGTAGAGGTAGAGCAACCAAGGGTCCTCTCTTCCATGCCAACACATGCATGCATAATACACACACACACATACACACACGCACACACACTCATACAAAGAGAGAAGTGTCACCAGATATGTCACTATTAGCATTGCATAGTTAACAAGACTCAAATGACATCCCCCAGTTTTTCTTTCAATTCTGATCATCCAGGTACTGCCATTATCACATCACATGGCAAAAATGCAAAGGCACTCCTAATACATTTGCAGAAAAGGTAATAATTCAAATGTATCAAGTGAATAGGATCTTCTTGATGCAATATTTACAGAAAAAACATTCAGAATATTACATTAGAAACGTAATAAATAAAATAAAGACTATGAAAAACTAACAAAAAAGATCAAACATATTAAAGGGTATACAAATATGCTTAACAGTAGCCTATGCAAAATTGTTTGTGATCAATATTATTGAACTTAACATCACATCAATAATGACAGGAGTTAGATTATTTTTCAGAATGCATCTGAGAATATTGTTTGTTGACCTTGAGATAGCATTCATCTTAACGTAACGAAAACATAAAGGCACAATCCTAACATTTTTGCAATTTGATCTGAGATACAGACATGTACATAAACAAACCTCAATAGCCTCATTATAGTGCATTCTTTCTCTTTTTTTCTCTTAATTTGAGCATTTTACATTTGATTTACAATGTAAACAAACAATTGTTTAAAATACTGTATGTGTCTAAGTCATGTTTTTGGCAATAGCCTATTTGGGGATGGTCAACAAAATTATGAATACCTTAATAGGTGAGATTATTGCTTCAGAGCAGGGTAGTGACATTTTGTGTGAGCAAAACACTCCAAGAGGCTATATTGACAAAAGGCACAAATCCTATATCAAATGAGTCGCGGTTGTTGATCAGTTAAAAATATTTGTCTATTATTGTCCAAACTTACTATGATAAATAAATTAAATAAAACAATTTAATCAAATAGTTTGAAAGGTTCAAATAGTTAAAATACTCACTAAATAGTACACTAAGGGTGGCAATGGGTGGGAAGCAGAGGACCATGTTTATTCCATGGGTAATATTTCTACATATATACAAAACCTTAATATTATTATTATGCCTTCAAAACATTGTCACCCAAAACGTTAAAGATATTTAAGAAATGTGTTTGTTCACTTATTGTGTTCATTTAAGAACACATTTTTGTCTTTTATGAATTACAAATGTGCATTAAATTATGAATTTCAATTATTTATATCATTACACATGGAACATGCGCAAAAGATTTAAAAAACACCTTGTGAAATGTGATGCAAAATATACACACTGTAGACAATGGCTTGCCATTTCATTTAACTTCAGTGACGTAAGACGGTCCGACCCCTTCACTCCAGTGAAATTCAATGTCTGTTTCATACAATTCAATGTCAATTATTTTCATGCTCATGCTTACAACACGCATAACTAATATTAACTTGTAAAGTCAACATGCAAACTTGCAGACCTATTAGCAGGATACCATGGCATTTTTGAATGTGGTTATTATGTTCCCAGATGTTTCTCATGTTATCCACACAAGACTAACTTGTATGGCTTTCCCCATTTTTATCCTCTCCTGAGAAATGTGCACCTTCAGATGCAATTTTAGCTATACTGATTTCAAATGTGGCAGAGTTGTGGTTTAAGATTACATCACTGGTGAGTATAGTATTTCATATCATGACAACCAAGAACAACCTATTTCCCACTAAACCTTACTATACAACCCAATGTAGTTGCTGTATGTAATTTATTTTGCTGTAATCTACCAGCTGCAATGTAATGGTTGTTCCTTGCAAATGTTTTAGCGACATTTGTGTTCTTTGGCATACTGTTGCTCAATTTGTTTACTATATGCCTGCCATTTTCTTTTTATATGTAAAGCCGAAATAACCAAAACGTTAAAAACAGAGATTTGTTGATTGAAAATAACCTGCAACAACAGTGGAATCTACTGTATTCCAGTAGGCCTACAGGGAGACAAAATAGTGTCTTTCTGAAAGTTGATCATTTAGAACTTCCATTACATAATTTGCAATTATGTATTGCCATATTTTTGAGAAATGCTTTTTCAGTCGGTTCTCTTCGGCATCCCGTTCAGTGGAGCATTCTGAAAAAATACCTATATTAGCAGAAAACATAGGTTGAATAACTGAAAAGACAAAGCTAGTTACTTGTGTGACACTTATGTAAGTTACTATATTAGCACTGTGAAAAACATGGGTCTATTGTAATATAATGCTAATGTAATTATGTGTAGCTGAACATACCATGTAACAGCATCACAGAAAACCACTCTCCTCTAGACTTCTGGCAGTCACTGGGTTCCATTTTGCAGTGGGCTTGATGCTATTATGGCCTGTGAACAGAAATTACGAAAATTAATCTAGACAATTACAAACTCGTCCACAGAATCTGCGTTACAAGGTAAAGCTATATTGAAGCAATATTATAAGGGTACAAGGGTATAAGTGTATAACTTATAACAGTATGTTAAAACCAAAGCAATAAATAGGTAAATATGTCTGCTTAAAATGTTAGGTGTTCAGTTTCATTGTCGATCATTCATACATATTAAATTATATTTTGTTCCATACCATGTCATACCAAATACCAGAGCTCATGTGCCCTCACTAATGGCAGACTGCATCAATTTGGCCTGGATTGTTAATAATTTACATCAAACCTTTAGCAGAATGTTGTGTATGGAGGCTACTGCACAACATATCCCCACAGCAAGAGCCAGTTCAGCAGTGTTAAGAAAGCTTGAGATTAACAAAGGCTAGAGTAAGGTTTAATATGTTTCAAGGATTGAACTACTTGAAGTAGCATGTTTGACAGTGAGTAGGCAATACAGCAAAATAATCAGACGTGAAGTATTACCAAACATGTCACGTGTCTGCATTTTTATAGATACATTTCCAGTGCAGCTCACTTGTGTCAGGTCTGTTTTTTGGCGCATCTAGTGAGTGTCTGTCAATGGTAAGTGTTTTGCTGGCATCTCGGTGTTCCATCACACGGGGCACTGTAGCCGACAGCAACAGGGGTCTTTGGTGGTGGTACTTGAGTCGGTAGGTGTCTGTCATACAGTTGTCTACACTGAAGTATGTGGTCAGAGAGACCTCCTGAGCAGGTAGAGCCTGCTCCACTCCACCTGACCGGCAGACACTGAGCCTGTCCACGCTGTCGCACGAGGATGTGGTACTTCTCTCCTGGTCGGAGCCTGACTTGGAGCTGCTGGCATCCGAGACAGTTCTCTGGCAGGAGGCCTCTGCTTTCCTGTGGGAGCTTACATAGGACGTGGTGGGTTTAGTGGTGAGACGTGGGCTAGTTTGGGAAGGCTCCTGGAGCAACCTTGGACGGAAGACGTTGCGGCTTGTCTCGCCCTGGTGAGGGGAGTTTCGTTGAGGGGGTCTTAGGTGAGACAATGTGTTGGTGGCCACTGGACGCTGACTGGTCAGTGGGGAGGGTTCGCCTCCGTTGTGAGTGGGCAAATGCCCAAGACGAGCACCTAAGCATTCTGAAGCAACAGTCTCGCTGTTGCTGGAGCGGTAAGCACTGTCTCTTTCCTCATGTTCTGATAGTGTTCCACCAAGATCATCTGAGCTGTTCCATTCAGAACTACTTGTCTTTCCTATATGCCTTAGAGCTGGGCTTTCTCCACTGTGGCCTCTACAGTTGGTCACCCCCTGCTGTTCTTTCGAACCCAGTCTGTTGTCAAAGGTAGTGGGATCCCGTTCTGAGGCGGCTCCTTTCCGGGACGTGCTATTGTTGTTTTTCAATTTCCGTCTGTTGATGAGAAAACACCAGATGATCAATGCATCAGGCACATCATTTATATTTTAAACCACATGATACATTTAATACACATCATTACATTTTAATATAAATAAAAAAAATATATATATACAGCACATAAAACAAAACATACTGTTAAAATACAAAACTATATGTTAAAATGTTATACATATATATAAAGCAGATATATATATATATACAAACAAAACATATTGTTAAAATTCAATTACTTAAAGGTCAAACAACAAACAGTTCATTGAACCAGCATTTCAGTTTTTCCATATTTACACTTAGGAATTTTACCTTGAACTGGGACTAGATTTAAGTAGATGGGAATGGGAAACCTGGTGGTCAAGGTTCTTTCCCTGAGATTTAGGTTGATGCTTACCTAGAAGAAAAATGCTTCACATAACACCAAAACAAACACATTTTGCAAACCTTGCAAAGTATTTACATCAACTAACCAGTCAATCAACTCAAAACATATTTTGTGGATTTCATTATGTCACCCATGATTATGGTAATACAAGAAAACATGTTATTATTACACAAAGGTTACAGAGAAGAGTGAAAGAGGGGAATAACAAAAAGAAACCAGCTTATTACTATGGTATTAGGGCCATTGCATTCATGGTGCTTGTAAGGAAGTATTCCATTTCAAGGACACAAGATGGCAGTACATTATTACTTTTATCTGAGGTAGTCACATCTGGATCCACCAATAGGCACGTACACTTTGCGCAAGTGCAGAAAGAGGCTGCATGGATGAGGAATGCCACCACTTTAAAAATAGATAAGTTATTTAATGTTTTCTATTGCATTGGAAAGATCCATGCAGGGATAAAAGGATAAACTTTGGAATCTTGACTTTAGATTTATATAGATGCTGTGACACCTGAAAGATATAGGGAAGTCTATGTTCACAACATTACATAAGACAAGCGTAAGCATATATTATGCTAGGTAGTGATGTGCCCACAGCAATGACCATCTGTGCGGTCTGAACAAGCATTTCCGGATTATCGTTCCATTCATTAATGTGTCTGATGTTATTGGATAAATAAATGAAACACTAAGACCTCAGCAGTCAACCAACTAAAATAATTATTTTAGACAATGGTGATTTCTACATAAATAAATTTATAATTTTATCAGTACCAGTGTTGTTTCATTGCCAATCGTACAAATGTGGATGAAATGGCCCCCCTTGCTCCAAAATTAAATTTTTTCTGCTTTTGATTGCAACTCTCTCTGGGAATTTTCCCATGGGTACACTGGATCTTTTCTCATGTTGCAAGCAACAAATCACTCACTGCATTGCAGTATTTTTAGCCGATGACCACCATAACGATGTAGACAGACAAGACATACCCGACACAAGCCCTATGGTACACAGCCACAGAACTTAGCACGAACACCAGTATGAGGTCTACCTCTAACTGATTATCAATCAAAGGTCCCTTGGCCTTATCTATCTACGAAGTTTCATATACATTGGGGGAAAAACTAATTGTTCAAATAAAACAGGCAGAATTGAATGTGAGAGTCATTTGATGATCTGATTTTGCATGACATCACACACTGCAATCATCACAGAGGTCAGCAGCATTTAGGGCACTTGCTTCTATTCCTTTGACTATAATCTTGTACTGCTTGCTCAGAGGGATAAATCTGAATGTTTCCTAATCTGCTTTTACATTAAAGCTGGTTTCTCTGAAACTTTGACAGACTGGAAAGTAAAGATTATAGAAGCGTTTTTATGTTGTCCCTAGAGAATGCTGAATAAAAAAAAAGGTATTTAGCATATCTTACTGACTAAAATGTAGTCTTAAAAAGTGCCCAATCTGTACAATAGTATCTAGTCTTCAAACAGACAAAAGAAAAGCATTTGAATAGTCTAATTACTAATCATTAAAAAGTTTTTTTTACAATTTAGTTACTCACCATGATGTGGGGGGGAAGGCATTGCACATTGTTTTGAATCACTTTTGTTTTGGTGAATCTGATCCTGACTAAAAAGTGAAAATGAAAAAGATACCGTTAGTGATTTCCTAAAGTTTGCGCTGCATCTATAATGACACGGCATGCACGGCATTGGACATTCTTTGCTGTGAGGAGAGAAGCTTTGTTGCTTACCTCTGTGCCAATGGTGTTAACCTCTGCTCTTTTCCAACAAAGCCATCAACGCCAGGTGAGTCTGGATTGGTGGAGCCACTGCTCAGCCTGTCACTGCTTTCATAGCCAGACTCTGTCCTCTGAATGGTCCAGGTGTCACTGCGCAACAAGCCCTTGGGCCCACCCTTCAGCTTACTGCTCTTTTGCTGGTTGACTCGGCTCTCTGAATCCAAAGAGCTGTGGCTTTCTGTTTCATGTCTTTGCTCATCTTCATAAATAGTCATTAAACACTTTTGCTTCCTATCATCTCCGTTTCGGATTCGCTCCCTCTCCTTTTCCCTGTCCCGCTCAGCATGCGCCCTCTCCTGGCAGGGAGGCTTGTTACGTCGGGGACTCCCGTGCTGCGGATGCTGCTGACGCCGCTGTTCTAGTTCGTTCAGCACACTGTCCACATTGAGTACCTCCCGGACAGGCCTCCAAGTGGACTTGGTTCTGCTGCGGTTCCCTTCCACCCCGCCTTTCTCCCATGGCTCTTGGTTGCCATCGTGGTCATGGCGACTTGAGTGGCCAGATGACTTCTCAGCACGGGGGCATCCTTTAACTCTCTGGTCTGCCTGGAGCCTAAGTCCATTCTCAGGAGGGGAAGAACACCGAGTGTGTGCCATTTCTACAAAGGGGAAGAACCCAACCACATTAAACATCAGCTAAGGTGAGGTAAATACAACCAGCATGTGTTTAAATCATGCTTGATTTGATAGAGCTGACGTGGTCACAAGCAGTTTCTTATTCCACCCATACACTTATTAGGCCAATCAGAAATTAAGTGCTTCCCTTATCTGTCTAGTACAGTATATGCAGTCCCATCTTACAGTTATTGTCTTATCACTATAAGACAATATATCTATCTGTCTAATCCCTATTACGACCCCCTCCACTAGCTCACGAGTACATGTAGTATACCTTTGTGTTGCTGAGGATCTGCTCTCCGATGTACTCTCTCTGTGTCTTTTTTGTATCCTTCACCAGCTCTCTGCAAATTCTCCTTGACAGACTCCCTCAATTTATTTGGACTACCAAGAGCAACTTTCACTGGAATAGTGAAGGAAAAACAAATACGGAAATTACAAATGAATAGTTCACAAACAAATAGCAACTCATAATCCACACACAGCCAAATAATAGTTAGGAACTAACCCCCTCTGCTGAAGCCTGAGTTGGAAGGCAGAGGTAGCAGCTGACTGTTGGCACGATGGGGGCCATTGGCTGGATCAAGCTTCTTTGACCCCACTACATGAGGAAAAATAAAAGTCAATTAGTCTGTCATACCAAATTCACCTATGAGCAAAAAGCATGATAATTAATGTGTTTAAAATGTACTTCCCATTTGTACCAAGAATGAAACTGCAACATCTTCAGACATCTAATTTTACCAAATGTGCTTAATTTAACAGGAACTTGCTGTTAAATTAATGCCATTTTCTTCTGAGAGTATAATCACTTAATTAAAACTAAATCGAGGACTTGCGATACTAAAATATACAAGCACAATTAGTGTCTAAAACTGTTCAAAAAAAGATTTTCATACGTTTCTTATTCTCACATGAAAAATATACATTTTCTACCACTGCGTGTGTTTCTCCTGGAAGTTGCATAATGAGCCACTTATATTGGCCATGTTGCTTCCAATCCATGTTCCAGTTAACAGGGACCAGCTCATCAGAAATTAAACATACTTTAACGGCTCTGTGTCAAATGCCTCATTGGAGATCTGGAATGTTGGAGAACTAGCATATAATCTCCCAATTTATAAAACTCTGATATGTAAAATAGAGAAAAATAAATGCTATGTTGCTTAGCATTAACAAGACTGAAGGCCAAACACATTGACTTTAAAACCATATTAATATGCCTCTTGTCACATTGAACCTTTCCATCACAAGAGCTGCAGTAAAACCACTAAATAGTGACATGGTCTGCCAAAAGGACTTATAGCAATTGAACCCCTGTCCAGAAAATGTGATAAATTCCAGTAATAAATTTGATTACTTACGCTTACTGACATAAAAGTAGGAATCAAATCCCATGCCAACAGAGGTCTCTGGACACAATACTAGAGCAAAAGGATCCATCTTATAGAGCAAGGCGCCATTGCCTTAAACCAAGCAGATAGGTTAATGGAAGTGAAGGCTGGAGATGACCAGAGGGGGAGTGAACGCTTCTGAGCAGGAGCGTGAGCGCGCTTGGCCCTAGGAGCGGGGATTAGGTAGGGAGGCGTGGGTAGTAATCTGTCCGCAAGAGAAGCATCATCCTCATGTCAAGTTCAACTCTGCACACAAGGCAGGACAATCCCTTAGCCTGGCGAGTGGTTTGAAAGCACTCTGTGCAGCCTCAATGCAAGCTACAACCGTAATCTGTTGTAGTGGCACGATTATTACTCTGGTAACGTCATGCAATTGCATGATACTTTGTTTGACGTTTTCATTCTGAGCGGTTGGTATATTAAGACATTGTTTCACCGCTGTTAACAGACCATGACAGTATCTGGTCCCTCCATGGTTCCTGCTAGCTGACATTATGTTTTATTCTTCCTAAACAAAACAATGTGTAAGCTCTTTAGTACCACATCACAAATTTTAAACTAAATACTTATACTTCATTCAATTATTTGTAAAATTAGTAAAATATGTAAATGATACGCTAATGCATTATCTATCTACAGATAAGGCAGGAGAAAAAATTTGGAATTTTCTACAAAGTGGTTATAATCAAATGGCAAACAAATTACCAATGGGAAAGACGATACAGCTAAATATCCATCTTCAGATGAGGACCGGGCCTACTACATATTTTGTTTTCCTTGCATACATTTTAGACCACAACAAAGGATAAATAGTAAAACAAAGGCAGCATCAAGCTAACTGCAAAGACGAAGGTTTTGGAGGATAAGGAACTTATGGATAGTCCATCATACTTGGTTTAGAATCTGATATTAGAGGCTCCTGAACAATGGCAGTGAATAGCAGATAGAATCTTCTCAAATATGCTTGTGTTTCATGTTTATCAGTTCCTCTCAAATGTGGAATTGGATCTTGTGCCACTTAGCTATACAAACGTGTCGGCAAGAGTACCCTGATTTAACTATATTGACCTGTTTACATATAAGCATACATAATATGAAGATAATTTTGCACAACTGGTTGTAATTTTTTTCCACAGTAAAATCATATTTGTATGGAATAGGGTATTATACATATGCATATGTTTGCAACAACATTATTTTTGTAAACATCTTTAAACAAGTCATGTAGCCTAATCTAATTGTATCTACTGTCTACTAAATAAACATTTAAGGGAAATTTAGGACAACCTCTGTGTCTAGTTTCTTGTTTTACTGCTTACTGATGCAGTACACTTTTTACATAGCCTAGCCACTAGCTAAGCTTGACTGTTATCTGCCATGGATTTGAGCAGTAGTTGAAAAAACATGGGGGTATCACTCATGATTCGTATTTGTCAAGGATCAAAGCAAAAAATGTGGTTTCCTGAGCATATCTCAGCAATGTATTCTGGTACATGAAGTGAAGGCGACAGACAAGCCCCCAGGGATAAACAGTTGAGATCAAGGTCTCAAGCTGTGTGTTGACCAGTTAGAAAATATATTTGCTCCTATTTAATTTAAAAGGCCGAATTGAGAGTTTCGTTGTTAACTATACCGTTAACCACACCGTTCTGAATTTTGGGTTCAGCCTATGCACTAATTCAAGATACTTAAGTTGTAAGATAATAAGCTTGTGTAACAGTACAGAGGGACCTGATAACCTACCTTCTGATGCAAATCATATAAATTCAAGGGGAATAGTGTTCATCTGTTTTTATCTGTTTTCTATTGATTCTTTAGAGCCATTCCTACCTATCACCTCTCCATTGGAGTGGGCTTTGTAACGGGAACACATTGTTGTTTGTCTTGGGGCATCTTCACTAGACACTGGACTGCCCTCAGGGTTGGTGTAAAAAAGAAGCAGAGGTTGAAAATGTCCCCGGATGCATTTTGAAGCGACGTCCTTCCATTTGGAACCAATCTTCAAAAGAAAAGTGATCTTTCACCATGTGATAGATATTTCAGCAATCGTGCAAAGATATAAAATGCCACTTAATGCTCTATTTTCTTTTTATCAGAAAACACTGTTTATTATTGTACTTATAATAACTACTCAAATACTTATCTGAATACTAACCTCTTTTACTGTAGCATCATCGAAGAAAACCCATTTGGAGGATTTGGTGTGATAAGCAAACGCAGAGTAATGTTTGCTGGCAAAACAGATCATCCCCACAAGATGAAGCTCACTTCTTTTGGCATTCTCATCAGTCACTCTGTAAAAAAGCTGAAAGACAACAAAGAGTTGAGTTAGTATGATGACAAGTGGCAGATAATACTATTGTACAATACAGTTGTCAAATGATGCTTCCTCATAAAAAACAACATAATAATAACAAAAACATATATGTAAATAATAATAATACAGCATACAAGGAATAATAATTGTGGGCCTTTAACCACTGGAATTTAAGTATCAAAAGTTGATTATTTTATTATTATTATCACTATTTTAGTTATTTATACAGGCGTAACCAACTGAGACTAGTTCTCTTTTGCTTTTAAGTATTTGCTAAAGTCAGTCAAAAAATATTGGCGAGTCTAGGAATTTGCTACCTTGGCTAAAAGAAGCTTGACAATTGAAGGTCTTACCCCAGAGAGATTCAAACGTGGACCCAATGACCTAACAACATCATCAGTAAGGTCTGACTGCTCGGCATCCCACACAAACCCAATGGTGACAATCTCTGGACAGTTCATCAGTACACGACGGATCTTAATGCTTTGACCACAGTTGCTCTGCAAGGAAATACAATTAAAAAAAACATGCAATAGAAATTACTCAAATTAGCTTTGACCGGCAAATTTACGTATTCCTTGTAAATAAGGACATTCTGGTGTATATCATTAAGTCCACTTTTAAGCCAAACGTAATTCTTCTGGAATTACAAATATTTTATGTATTAACCAACAGCACAAAAACATATTAATAGCTTTTTTCTACCAAAATCCAGAACATCAGATAGAGGTGTCTCACACACCCCTAGTTCACATATATTTGTTTATTTGTCAAACTGTCTACTTCAGAGCAAATTCAAAACAATGTTTTGAGAGATTTCAGAGAAACAATAAAAAATGCACTCTACTCGTCTTTTTATCCCAATATCTTGTGTGTCAGAATGATTGGATTTTCCATCACAAAACTGCCATATATCACTATTTACTTCTAAATGAAGCATTTCTTCACTTGACTTATTGTGATTTTGTAGCAAAGTAAAGGGTTAAGGAAACAAAGCACTTAGCTACCAGTCTGACGCACATTGAAGTGGTAGACAGCAGTAGCCAATACAGATGAGAGCAACAGTGGATAAGCTCTAACGGCTATTTATATCCTAACACTAGTCTGGCAGCCTTTGCTTCCGGGCGCTTCCAGTGCAATGTCACAGCAGTTAGCATAGAGAGAGTCTGCCTGGAAAAGCTTGAAAATGAATCAGTATTTTTCCTTTGATTAAATAAACATTGTTTTCATTTATTATACCATCTTATGGTGCTGCAATATCATACACAGTTTACATTTGATTTAAAAATAATAATATAAGTTAATAATTATCTGGGTCATAGTGATCCAATAAAGGACCTACCGGACAGTTTCGGAGGTCACCCATGGTGTTTGCTGCCTGCAGCAAATCTCCAAACATGTCTGATCTCAGTCTCTCGTTCTTTCCCAGCATGCGGTCAACCTGCTGGCTGTGACACAGAGGGAGGGAGGAAGGGTGGTGGATTGATATGTGAATCACTACAAATGACAGTATATACAGTGATAAACTCTACTGCGGGCCTACATACAGTACTAGGTACTTTGTACTTCACTAGTAGACATTTTACGACAAGTCACTAGAATTCCCAGAAATACGGCACGTAGAAGACCTACTTAAAGTACAAGCATGCAGTGAGTAAATATGCCATCAATCCTATAGAATGGTTGACCATATAAAATGTAATTAGGTAGAAGGGATGTTTCTTACCACACTGTGGTGAGGGATAATATGTAGGATCATTTGAATACCCCCACTATAAACGAAGGAACATTGTAGAGTGCTAGAAAAGTGTTTTGATACTCACCACAGAGCAGTAGTTGAGACGTAGTGCACCAACTCTGTAAAGGGGTGAGGGTCTGAGGATGCACCACAACTGCGACACACAAACTGTGTAATAAATGTGAACGTTTATGAGCTTTTTCTAGTTTAGCAATAGACCTTATTCACACATCGGCTATCCTAAATAAAAGCGAGAGTCTGAACAAATGTGTTATAGCTACCAGCAACGCTTTTAGGTCCTGTACACTAAAATACTAAAGTTATCTTCAACATAACCTTGTTTAATTTATAGGTTGTTGGTCATAAAATTGCTGTGTCAAAAAATCTTCAACAGTTTAGGAATATCACCATTATTAATCTATTGAAAGTCTTTTTTTAGTTTTCACATTCTACACCGATTACAATTGTAGGTGGCTTCATATAGGAATCCTTCAGCTGTGTGCCTTTTACAATTTCTTTCCACTTCTCAAAAATATATTGAAATAACTGCAAATGTAACAAAAGTAAAGTAAAATGAGCTGCACAATATCTTTTGGACAATTTTTTTACCTGTTCATACAGCATCATTGCAAACTTCTGATGGGTAATGCAGGATTTGGATTGACATGCTTCAGTTGCAGTATCAGAAACTGTGTGCAAATGTATCCGTTCCAGGATGTTCTCCTTAATCATAAAAAATCCAACGTTTGATATGATGAATGCACAATATTGAAAACAGTGTTTTAGATTTGCTACACATTAAAACACTAACTGTGGGAACCAAAAACTAGAGAATCATGATTTACAAAGAATTATCACTCTACCTTCATGTTACGAACGATATACTCTGTATGTTTACTACAGCTTATTTTCAACATTATATTACCATTAAGGAGCAACCTAGGGAAGAAAATGTGCCACGGAGACGTACAAAGCACTCAGCAGCATCGTCCATGAGGCCCAGCTGGAAGCGTTGTTCGTCCTTAAAGGTCTCAGCTAGGGCATGACGCAGACTGTCAGAGGGCAGTGCTCGCTCACGACTCTGCTGGAACTGGCTGAATATACTCTGCAAGAAGATGCAAAAAAAAAAAGAAACCGATTTAAATAAATTTGTACTAATACTACTAAATTTAAGCACCACCAGTGAAAGATCCCCTGCTCTATGTGTGTGTGTGTGGGGGGGGGGGGGGGGGGGGGGATAAAATAAAATTATATAATTGGACAAATTTTCTTGACATTGGCAAGTCTTACCCCCCGGTATGAATTTTTATTAAAAAACCCAGGC
>JAVQIZ010155035.1:0-10176 GCA_036023535.2 Galaxias brevipinnis | reverse complement strand
TGGCACAGTCTGGCACAGCCTCGGCCAGCCCTGCAGGGCGTCTGTGTCTCTGCGTCTGCCACCATATGGGTCTCTGTGTGTGTGTGTGTGCGCTTGTGTGTGTGTGTGTGTGACAACTGTCAAATGTTCTTTAAATAGAAACATGGTGTCCTTTGTAGAGGCTGCTAACAGAGGAATTGTGCCGAACGTTCGTATCAGTTGATATTGTAGCTGTGTCATAGTAAACATATTTCACATTTTCGGATGGGGCTTGCTCTCAAATGCAGACTTAAAAAAAATGCATTACAAAGATTGAAGCATGGCAGTTATCACTTTTGTCATTGAAACTGGGTTTTTTTTCTATTTAAAATTTTTACGATTAAATGGGGGTGTAGGTAAAAGTTAGATGTTCCACCAAAAAGCTGAGTGCATAATCAGATTGTAAACGTAATTTTTGATGATAGAGAGATTATTGATTGAAACGGCTGGTCTTTTTCTCTTTTTTTTCCTTTTGATCTTTTCTCTTTCTCTTTTAATCGTCACAATAGCAATGTATGATTGACGGTTTGCTTAAGATACTGGAAAAGCAGACGGGTTTTCAGAGAGGATGTGACCTAACGTCGTTTTGGTTTTGATGCTCTCCTGTGGCTTCCTGTTTTCTTTGTCTCCTACTTGATTTCAGTTGCAGAGCGCATTTTTGACTTCATTTGACTCATCATTGACCCAGTGCCTCTTATATGTTGCATGCCGTGTAAGGCACTTGAATTTACAAGACGTTTAGCTGCACACACACACACACACACACACACACATTCACATACACACAGACACACACACACACACACACATTCACATGCACACAGACACACACACACACGCAACCGGACCCACTCAGAAATCCCCTTTAGCAGATGAATGCATTAGTATTACTAGTAGTAGTAGTAAAGCCATTTGTCCTGCCGCGACAGGATGTGGATTAAGAGACCAGTCCTTTCCCCCTGTGGTGATCTGTCTGCCTGCTCTGCAAAAGCCCGTCTTTAAGGCCATATGGAGGGGGGTCAACACTGCTCAGTCATACACTCAAGAAAAGGCTCAGTGATTTCTGCTGGATTCTTCTGCCCTTAGTGAATTATTAAGGTTTCCACCTTCCTCCTTTTGGGACTGGGTCAGGTGGTTCTGAGGCTGAGGTTCTGGGATGCCGAGGCAGGGTATGCTCTTTATAGACTTCGCCTCTGGATGTTCGACGTCTTGTTGTGTAACGGGGTCTCGTCTGGACTGACAAAAGCAGAAACGGGAGCAGAGCCGGGGAAGGGTTTTTAGCCTTTGGCGATGGAAGCGCAGGTGGCGAGATGAAAGAGACTGCTATTCTGAGTCCGGTCCCGCTCGCCATTGTCCCTAATGAGTCTTTCACAACTTCAACTCTCTGTTTCTGACTGTGGACAATATCAATTATTAAAATATCAATTGATGTCCGCGCTCGTGTGCATTGCGCCCTTTTTTGGAGCGTGTTTAGTGTTTTTTATTGAATGCTGGCGGTATGAGATATTACCCATCAGGGAAGAAAACTCTGCTCTGCTTAGCAACTGAAACAAAGTGGATGAAATGTTTATTTCTTCATTGTCTCGTGCGTGTGAGATATTATTGATGCACTAGGTTTCTCTGCACTACTGCAACTGGCGGCTGCTGGGCTACATTTAGTTTCATTAGAAGAAAAATTATTTATCAGATCAAAAAGCCGCTTGTTCAAACAAGACTATTGAAGAAAACAAAACGGATTAGCAACCACTACACAAGCTGTGGCCTCATTTCCTCCCGCCCCAAATCTCCAGTTTGGCATCATTACACGTTTAATATTTAATGGCGACAAGGATTTTATTTGGATTTTGAGAACAGTATCCTCTGGGATATTTCCGGACCTCTGTCTCTAGGACAATAGAGTCTGTAGAGGACAGAAAGTGCAGCCAGGACCTAGAAGAGCAGTGAGGTACAATGTAAGGTGAGAGATTAAAGTTAGGGGGACTAGGCTTCGGAGATGCCTTTTTAGATAGACATCTTATTTTTTTCCCAGGTGCCCTATTTTAATGGAACAATAGATGTATTTTACTCAGAGCCCTTAAGAAATTTGCCATATTGAAGGGGGTTTATTGTCTGCGATAACAATCTGCATCTTCTGGGAACTGTCTGTTGACAGGTAATAAGAGCTAATTATCCGGTAAATCAATAAATACATTTGTTGCTAAGCAATATAAGCTGTTGAGTTTCTACCCTGTACTGTGCTGAACTCGTGGAGTGTCTAGAGTTTGCCTGGTTAGTGATTCACTCTTTGCATTCACTCTTCTGTCATACATGTCTTTTTGTAGCATGCTGACTGAATTGAAGTAATAGGGCAGATATGTGTTCAGCTATAGCAGTCAGATACAGTTTGAAACGGCGAAGAATTGTTTTAAAAACCATTTCAAGAAGCTTCTTCTCAATTATTTGTTTGAGGTTTGACGTACTGGCTATTTCAGACACTTCCTAGACTTGTATATAGACCATACAATGCAATGTGTAGACTGTGTCATGAAACTACCTGAAAGTGTTGTGAATGTAAAATGCATCATCTTCAGTCTGCATCAGGAATCTTAATGGAGAAAGTGTGTTTCCCTGACATTGATCAGAACATCGCAGTCTAACAATAAAACTCAAAGCCTTCTGTATAGTTTCATCTTACCATTTTACATTGGAAAGCTTTTTGCTCTTACTCCTATTTTTGAGCACTGTCATAACCCCCCCCCCCTCGCTCTCTCTTTTCTTCTTTCTCCGTCTCTCTCACTCCCCCCTCTCTCTCTCTCTCTCTCTCTCTTCGTGTTTCAGAGCATGGCACTGGCCTGGCTCCCGTCCGCAGTGCCCCGCGCCAACCATTCCAGTGAGACCAGCGTCACGCGCCCCCGTCGCGCCCTCTCCGGCCGCTGAGCAGCCATGCTGTCGGGCAGTTGGCGGCGCTCGCCGGCGCACCAGCCCGCGGCGCCGGCGGTGGCCAGCAGGGGGGGCGGTGGCGTGTGCGGCGTCCCCAGCGGCACGGTGGTGCTGGAAGCCCAGTACGACTACTCGTACCGGGGGGCGGATGGCCGGCAGGTGTGCATCCGCGAGGGCGAGCGCTTCGTCCTGCTCCGGAAGACCAACACAGACTGGTGGCAGGTGCGGAGGATCGGGGCGGCCAGCAAGGCTAAGCCGCTCTACGTCCCCGCCACGTACGTGACCGAGGTGCCCATCGCGCCCGCGCCCTCGCCCGCGCCTCGTCGGATGGTCGCCTCTCAGTCGATGAACGCCAACATGTGGACCCCGCCCAGGCTGTCCGTCACTCCCAGCCCGATGGTCCAGCAGTACTCAGGTAGCTGGCGTGCGTGAGAGAGAGAGAGTGGCTGTGTTTTTCTTACCGTGAGTGTGTTCGTGTGTCTGTGAAAGAAAGAGAGGGTCTGCGTTTTTCTTTTAGTGTGTGCGTGTGTGTGAGTGTGTGCGTGTGTGTGTGCGTGCGTGCGTGCGTGCGTGTGTGTGTGTGGCATGCACTGTGTAAAGAGGGAAGTGGCCAACTTGTGTTGGGTGCACTCCAGCAGCCTACTGATACAGCTTGCACTAAACCACGCCCTCCAGTATACAGTATATACTCACACATGCCTGTCCATCTCTTGTCTCCTCAGTGAACAGAACCTACTGCCGCTCCATGGAGAACCTCAACTCCAGCAGCGCCTTCCATGAGGTGGAGGAGGAGGACGAGGAACATGAAGAAAGAGGAGGAAGAGGAGGTGGCCGCTTCCAGGTCGTACCCCACTTCGCCTGCGGGTCTCCTCACTCCCCCACCTCCCCCTCGGGCCACCTCATGGTCCCTGGAGCCCCCGTGGTCCCCGTGGCCGTTCCCACGGCCCCCAGCACCATGCCCCGCAGCAAGAGCTCCAGCAACCTGCCCCAGAACCCCTACGAGCTGGGGGGTCCTGAGGAGAGGAGGACCCTGACGGCGACCCCCAAAAAGTGCCGTAGCCAGTGGGACGTGGGGGAGGGGTCGCAGCGCCGCAACGACATGCAGGTAGGAGGACATGCTGCGGTCTAGCACAATTTTTACTCATTATTACTTTGATTTCCGATATGTGTCAGATATGTTAAGTAGGCGTAGTTGTTTGTCAAAGAAGTCAAGTCACATTTACTTGTATAGCACATTTCATACACATAGGCATTTCAAACTGCTTTGCTTAAAGGCAAGCAGAAACATCCAAGGGAGAGAAATAAAGACTACGACATAAATACAAACATTACCGATGAGACAGGAAATGGCTAAGAAGGAAGGAAGTTTGATAGGGCGAGTTTCGACTACTTGAAACCGGATCACGGTACAGCATCATGTCCCGGTCGTCGACACGTGGGCCATCGAGCAGATGGGCACGCGATGTGCATGATACAGCTACATGGCTCTTTCTACCATCATCCTTTTAATTCGGTTCACTTTGATAATCCCTAAGGGACAAACGTCCACAGCGATGTTCCATACCCTACAGCCGTGACATCTGTCTCATCAGCCGGGGAGCTGTATTGTTTGATCCACTAAGTTCTGTGTAAGCGTTGGTAGATGCATCACGTCACCACAGAACCTTTCAAGGGCCTCTTTTCTTCTTCAAGGCTTTGTTTGCTGAGGCAGTCACAGTAGCCGTGATCTTAGCAGCACTGACAGTCCTCTTCATCAGTTTCTCCCCTGGTTGGAGTGAAATCTAAATATCCTTAGTGGCTTGATCTTTCACCCTCTGTTAACATATCCCTCCTTACCTTTCTGTTCCTCTATGTCTTTTTTCTTTTTTTCCTACCTTCTTTCCCATGAGGGTCATCTCTCTCTCTCTCTCTCTCTCTCTCTCTCTCTCTCTCTCTCTCTCTCTTTTCCTGGACCTTTTCTCCCCCCGTGCCTGTAAACCCTCTAACCAGGATTACTATACCATTCAGGTCACAAGCTCCTGATTTCTCTCAAAACACACACATTCAGATTCACACAGTCTGGTTCAAATACTAATCCACACACATGCACATGCTATTATGTATGCAGAGCGTGCATGGAGAGTATACACACAAGGGTTTGGGGTTTAGCCACACTCTAACGCTTTTGTAAAGATTCAAACCCTGGGTATTTCTCCTGAGAAGTCTTAAACATCTTCCTAGTATAAACTCTCACTGCGGTGATACCAGAAAGGACCCAGCGGTTATGTTTCCTCCTGGTGTTTGATGTCAAAAACACGCCAGCAACTCAAGTGTCTAAAAATGTCATGCTTAAAACTTTGCCTGCGCCTCAACACATGCCACCCAGCCTCAGGTTGACACACACACACACACGCACCACACACACGCGTGCTCACACACACATTGTGTTCTCTGTTCTCTCTCTGGAGAAATGACAGGGTAGCAACAACACAAATAGACATTAAAAACGTTTTGGTCATTTTCGGTGAGAGTATAAAGCCTACACACAGTCACAGACTTCAGCCATTTCCTTCCCCTAGGTTAGAGGCTGCAGGAGGAAGAGAAACACTAGAACTCATGAACATTTCCTTTACACACAACCCGAAATACACGCTAATGTTTTTTTTAATAACACTCGTCGACTCTGTTAGAATGCTTGTTCTCATGATTGTCTTGAACGTACCACGGAGATGCGATGAAACACAATCGAAAGTGATAGTATGCAACGTCTACATCAGGCTGACTGGGCTAGAGTCGCAAAGTACTGCCCTCTGCAGCCACACATTCACATTGCAGTGTTTCAGGTCTCACTTGCCAGTCGCGCACACACAGACAAACACACACACACACACACACACACACACACACACACACACACACACACACACAAGCAAGGGCACGTGCGGGTGACCCGCAATCGGGACTGAGTGTGTTACATAACTGGGATCAGATCTCGGTTGTGTCATTTGTTTCATGGAAAGATGATTTTCCATATATATCCTTTCAATTTGTTTCGTTGGATTTGTGGCACTCTATATAAACCAGTTTTGGTTTGACCTTTGGTACACTAGCAGCTTTTCATTCTCAGTCTATCTCTATCGGCTGCTGTGCTTAATCCCGCCTCCCACAGATCACAATTAGAGGCTTCAGTGTACTTACATTTAGATGGATTTTTCTTTGTGTCTACTCCTCTCTACTCCTCCCTCTCTCCCTCTCTTTCTCTTTATATCTCCATATCTCTTCCTGTCAACATGTCCATCTAACTCTCAGACATTCAGATTCATGTTTTGTTTTGTTTTGTTTACTTGTAAAATAAATAAATGTATGATTAAATATTGAAGCCTACATTTGTAACTTGCCATTTAGTGGCGATAACTGAATTTTGACTCTTCTCGTACGGCACGGTAGATATTGATGTGTCGTTTTCTACTATTCGTTGTCTTTCTGTACAGTGTGACTGTGTCAAAACCCACATCCTCTGACTGATGTTTAACATACTGCCCACCACCCTGTCACACACAGCCTCACACAAAGAAAACCCGTTCACACAAAACACCACATACAAAAATGTCAGCCCCCTGAAATGCCATTTAGTGAGTTTATTGTATCCTAGTCATGTACGCACAAAGCATAAAGGTGCCACAATAAATAAAAAAGGAAGCGTGCCCTTTTCACTTGGGTGATGCTCTTATGGGAATACTTTGACAAACGAGTTGGTTCTTGTTAAAGGGCGAGGTGGAGAGGAAGGGACGGCTGTAAGGAGAGCTTAGTCACCGGAACTTAAAGGGTTGGACAGGCAGACAGTTGACGACTGCACACTCACTAGTATGCCCTGTTACTGTCAGGGGTCCTGTTGGATCCACATCTCAACAACGTTTTACGTTGTACTATATACACATTACAAATATTCAGCCTAAGCATGGAGACTTCTGCTAAGATATCCACTGTAAAAAATCATTATTAATTAAATTATTAAAATAAGATTAAAGTCAATGATCAACTTTATTTGTTTTTTTTCTAACCTCATACTATGTCTCTGTGTCTCTCCAGGCCTCGTCTCAACAACGCTGCATCCCCCAGAAAGCTCCCCAGGAGTCCCCCCTCTCCAGTGAGCCTAAGTGGGGCCGCAGACAGACACTGGAGCCCCCCTCCCCAGCCGCCGGCCAGAAGCCGCTCCAGGTCATGGATCTGTGGGAACAATACTTGGACCAGGCCTCGGGCCGCTGTTTCTACGTCAACAGTGTCACCAAAGAGAGGTCGTGGAAACCGCCGCGCCGTTCCCGCGAACGTCTCCCAGGCAGAGTAACTACTGCACCACACCTTCCTATATGTATTTATTTATTTATTCATTTAAACTGATCCCTGTTATTTGATGCCAATGGCATCAGCTAGTCTTCCTGGGGTCTGGAATAATTTCATTATATGCATTTCATCACAGTTGTGTTACATTGTTCATATGTCATTCGTTAATTTTGTTTGCTGTATGATTTCACTCATACATTCTGCTTGCTTTATTAAAATAAGGTTTTGTCACTGTTATTCATGTACTTATTATATTCTAATTCTTTCAAAATGAACACTAATTAACTAATAAACTAATTCCTGACCCTACAATGAATAGTAATTTTCAAATAGAGAGAGCTTTTTTTCAACTCTGTTAATATCGATGAGCTATTGGGACAAGGAAAACAACAACATTGTGAATTAAATGTTTATAAATTGCGGCTGCATGCATAGCGCCTGTCCTATCGGGAATGTCTCCTTGGCATTTTGAACTCGTTCCTATATGGATGTTACGAAACCTCTCCACCTGGGTACTCCACTGTCTCTCTGAATTAAACGGGAGGTTCTCTGGTCTCTGTAGAGTAAAGTACATGGTAGCACGATGGGTACTACTCAGAGCTGGTGGTAGGGGAGATGCACAGACGACTCCTAGCATAGCTTGAAATCCCTTTTATGAGACCGTTGCGTAACTGTCGTTGAAAAGCTTTCTTAAGTGCTGTCGCTGAGGATGCACACTCGCCCCCAAAAGTGATTTGTTTGTGTGAGACGCGGATCTCCTTGCCAAGTTAGTAAGACAATCCCAGCTCAGTCTTGAACGTAGATATCTTTCCCTTTCACCTGGAAAATATTAACACATTGGCTGTAGGTAATGAGTTCAAGCTCAATCAAAATGTTTTACCATAGCAGTCCACCTATAGCTTTAAACATGGTTCTCCCGGTATTATGTCCAAAACATAAGCTTATTTTATTTTGTCAACTTAATGCTGCGTCTCTCTTTTCCCGTCTGTCCCTTTAGTCCAGCACCATGCAGTTCCAGTCTCAGAGTGTCCTCAGAGACACCAGTCACCTGTCTCTACACGGAACCGACAACGGGGACATTCAGAAGGTGGGACTGCTATATTATGATACTCTCACTACTATGTAAACTGCCACGGCGTCCACTTAGGTTAACCGCGACGTTCCGCTACGATGAACCTTCCTGCACGCCACCCTACTGCGGCGTGAGAAGAAAGCAGTGAACCAGATGTTTGTACGCGACGTGGTTCAATGCGTTTGCTGTGAATTTGCATCTGATAACTTTTTTTCAATTGCAGCGGACCAATCAAAGATCCCACTTGAGCTGAACAGAACCCGTGTGTCGTTTCAGTTACACCATTCATTTCATCTCTTTTAGACTCTAGATTTGATTCCAAACGGCTGTTCGGATTTTGGCAAGCAAAGGCGCCTCAAACATAGTGTACAAATGTGCACGTGTGCACACGTCCAAACACACACACAGACACAGACACACACACACACACACACACACACACACACACACACACACACACACAGTCCACAATGTCCCAATAGTGAGGATGGTTGGCCGGAAGCCAGCCCTCACCACAGAGTGTCTCTCCGCCTCATGTTTCAGATTAGAGTGGACTAGATAGCGACGCTCGGCCAAATGAAACAGTGGATTAGGTCCTTAGCCTCATCATTTACTCACTCCTTCACTCATTCACCCCCCCCCCCACCCCCCCACCCCCACCCCCCACTATCCCTCTCTTCCCTCCATCCATTATTCCCCTCCTTTGGTGTTTTATGTTCATGCTAATCCCCGTAAGAAGGTAAAGCCCTGTTGATCTTACGCAGATGGCCTCTGTGTGAATCGGATCCTCTAGTGATGAGGAACGAGCAGAGCAAAGTGACCCACGTTGTAGATAAGACGACTAGCTGATGCTAACTGAGCCAAACCACTCCACGGTGAAGGGGTTGCCCAGGGGACTGGCATACAGAAAGGCATACCGATAGTGTTCCATATGCAATCTGGCGTGTTTCAAACTGTCGTGGCTTTTATGTTTCATTGTCACAGTTAATGCACTGTGTCACAGTGACCATGTATCTTGCTATCTATTGAAGTGAGTTGGTAGGAAATACACTTTTTAGGCTTTCAGATGGGGCTTTTAGTTCACCACTTGTATTGTTTGGGGTGTGAATATTTCTGGTTGGGGCACATGCAACTTCCTGGTTTTGACCTGTGAACAAGATTGTACTGACTGATAACCAGCTTCCCTATAGAATGGGGAAGTCGAGAGAGTGAGAGAGAGAGAGAGAGAGAGAGAGAGGGAGAAAAAAACGTTTGAGGTTCCACAAAAGGCCTGGGTCACAAAAGCAACAACAGACCGCAGACTTTCTCTAAAGTCAATCGCTCCTTCAGTAAACGAGCCTCATCCCTCGGTGATGTCATGGTGAGCACTGCGGCTGCTGTAAGTTCACTATCCTGAGCCGGGTTTTCACAATGTAGTATTTTAAGATGCGATTGAGTTTTGTATTAATTAATTTCATAAAATTAAGCATTCTTAGACTGTCATTCTTGGAGCAGCTTGATGTTGAGTTTGTGTGGTTAGTTGTATATGCATTTGACCTTGATTGATAGCTGGATTTTGAGTTAATGCGGTTAGCTGTGTATGCATTTGACCTTGATTGATAGCTTGATTTTGAGTTAATGCGGTTAGCTGTGTATGCATATGACCTTGATTGGTAGTCAGACATTTATTCAGCTTATTCGAGTTTAGGCATAACTCTAACTCACTATTGCTGTGTGGTTGTAAGCGTTCTGCATCTCACTGGGAAACTGTCGAGGTGTCATTCATGAACTTCTGTGTGTGTGTGTGTGTGTGTGTGTGTGTGTGTGTGTGTGTGTGTGTGTGTGTGTGTGTGTGTGTGTGTGTGTGT
>JAVQIZ010154980.1:22500-25192 GCA_036023535.2 Galaxias brevipinnis | reverse complement strand
GCACAAAAAAAAAAAAAAAAGAAAGAAAAACAAAACACAAAAAAAAAAGGTCTGGTCACGCTATGAGACCGGAGTCAGGAAGCATGGCGGGCGGGCGGGCTTGGCAGGCGGCCAGGCGGGCGGGCTTGGCGTGCCTGAGATTGCGGCTGTGAGGTTAAGTGCTCTTTATCAGCGGGAAGGTCTCTCCCCCTACTCCGCCGCCACCAGAGGAGGAGGAGGACGACGGCTTGTTGAGACGGGCGGCACGGCCACTAATTCACCGCCACTCGTCGCCTCCTAGGACCTCCTCTCTCCATTATCGCTACTGCCTGGCGACCATGACACGCCACTTAACGAACGCCAAATGCCAAGCCGGCGGCGGCAGCCATACCTGAGAGAAGACAGCGGGGGTGGGGGGGGGATTCAAAGGAGCGCGTTCCCCCCTCTCCGTCTGACCTTAAGAAACGCACCAACAAAATGCCCAGCCCGTGTGCAGACTTTGACAAGAGGACAAATGGTTGTTGTATTAGCCTCCATCTTGCCTCCCTGGCGTCTATGCCGGCACGGCAGCTGATGGGCCGCAGCAACACAACACTCAGACGAGCCACGAAAACCCACAACGCTACCGATACGTGTTACCATTCCAATCCATCATCATAGTAAGCTGTCCCTTAGTCACTGTGCATAACAAACACTAACACTGACTAATGGCTTTCTTCAAGAAAGTATTCGGTCGGAAAAAAAAAAGAAGTGTTTTCCACCGGCCAGTTGTTGAAGATCTGCGGAGGACCCCGCCTGTTAAGAGTATAATATTTCGAGAATGAATAAATGGCATGCGAATGATCAGAACGTGGACATGATTAACAGATCTGGACACACCACTGTAATTGTCTATGATTCCAATTTCCCCTGCAGTCTGATTTGAATGCATCTCAGGTACCCACAGCAACAATTGCTTTTCACATCTATCTGGAAACTCATTTGTGAACACCGTATTGATCTGATCTAAAAAAAAGAAAAACGAAAAAGGGACGGTAAAAAAAAACAACTAATGAGTTTGGGGGAGGGGAGGGATCTGTAGCTAAATTAGAAGCTTCATTAGATGTGAAAATTGGTCAGGGAATAGTGAACATCTTTCTCTGGCTCAGAATCACAAACTCCTAGGTTAGCATTGCGGCAGGTAAAAAAAACTAAAAACGCCACAGACCTCAGATGACCTGGAGATGAGCTTTGTATGCTCCGGCAAAACAACGCAGGTCACAAACAGCCGACAGGGCCTCATTACTAAACCCTTACACCTCGGAGCTACTTTGTAATGTTGACTGGCTCAGGTTGTGTTTTAACGACCCTCCCCTGGCCGGGTTTGCAACCTTGTTTATGGCGTCTGGCGGCGGGAAAAAAAAAGCGCTCCGGTTTACCGAGCGATCTGTCTGGCCTTTCTTTCCCGCCCCCTCCACAAACAACGGCAATGCACTTGATTTACTCGCAGCCTCGGGATAGAGAGATCTGTTGTGTGTCTGTCTGAAATGTCACATTTCCCAAGTGCTTCTCGTGATTAGCGAAGCTTTGTGGTGCGCTTAAAAGTGAACTGCCATTAGCGTTAGCTAGCGAAAACAACAAAACAAAAAAACAAGTCGTTTCCAACTTAAAACATTTATATGTTGCAATGGCTTCTTTCATTCTTACCTTTAGGATGTCCCGGGTCCGTGAACTCGTATTTCCCCATTCCCACTGTCCGCAGCATCTGCAGCCCGTTTGGAGCGTCCTGATTGGCCGCTGCGGGCTGGGCCTGCGGCGCTGCCTGCCCATTGGTCAGGGGCACGGCGGGGGGCTGCAGGAGGCGGTGGTTAAGGTGGGCCGTCAGGTGTCCGTTCCCCATGCCGCTGTGGGCGTTGGGGTGGACCGCGTGGTTGGCGGGGGCTCCGTGCGCCGGGGGGGCCACCAAGGGCTGGGCTGACTGGTAGGGGGTCTGGCTGGGCATGCCCAGCACCATGGAGGGCGGATGCTGGGAGGAGTGGAAGTGGGCCGTCATCAGGGGGTGGTGGGGGGGCATGGCGCTCTGGATGGAGGGGGTCACTCCGATGATGGGCGACTGGACGGTCACGCTGTGGCTGAAGGAGGGGGGCTGCGGCAGGCCGTAGGTGTGGGGCAGCAGGCTGGGCTGGCTGACCACCGCTACCGGAGGAGCCCACGGTGGACCTGGAGGGACGGACAGACCCCAAGGAAGAAGAGAAAACAGAAGAAGAAGAAAAAAACAGTTTTCAGATGGAAATTTGAAGAACACGGCCACATAATACACAGGGACATTAGACGTTATGAATTGTCAATACTGTTTGAGCATGTGATGAATCACGCGAGTCAAACGGAACGTAATGAAATTACGGACAGAGCGGATTAGGGGTGAGAGACTGAGGACGGCGGCAGATTGCGTTCATGCAGTATTCAACGAGGACCCAGACGAAGAGGAGAGGAGAGGACTGCTGCTGCTCTAGCCCAGAAAGAGAAGTCCCTCCCTGGACCAAGGGTGTCAGTGCAGCCCTCTGGCGCTCAGGCAACAAGGATGCTTCTGCCCCGGCCTGGGATTCCATGCGAACGTATTGGCCTTTCTAGTTGAATGTCACCGCCATAACAAGATCAACCGCTCTGGCTAGCACGGCCTTCTGTTGACACATGGCGAGGACAGCATTGGGCTCACTGACGGGTTCTGTTTACC
>JAVQIZ010154980.1:0-17500 GCA_036023535.2 Galaxias brevipinnis | reverse complement strand
GCAGAGGACGGGTGATTTGTTTTGTAATATCCAGCCAGAAGATGGTTTTCACTCACGGGCATCACTATGACTGCTTACAAACAGAGAAAGAGCAATTCAAACTGGAAAGAAATATAGAAAATAATCTACAAAAACAAACAACAACAACACACACACACACACACACACACACACACACACACACACAGACACCTGCTCGGGGACAACGGACAGGATGTTGATAAAGATAGTGGCAGGCGGCATAAAGCCGTATTTGACATATTCTCCTCTTTTTTCTTTTTTCTTTCTTGTAGTCTCCCGTTTGCCATTCCCGCTCCTCCCTGGCCAGCCATTATCGCTGGGCAGCAGATGGTTTCCTCTGACTCAACAGAAACCGCGCCGGAGACAAGGAGCAGGCAGGGAGACGAGGAGGGGAGAAGGTAGGGTAGACAAGGAGAAAAAAATGCAATTTTCGGGGGGAGCCAAGCTGCTCCGTTTGTTGGCTGGCTGGCTGGCTGGCTGGCTGGCTGGCTGGCTGGCTGGCTGACTGACTGACTGGGGATTTTCCTGCAGGGAAGACTTTGTATGGAGGGCCCAAAAGCCCAGAGCAAAGCAGCCTGTGCATGTGCCTTTGCGCCACGTGTGAGTGCACACATTCATACTGTAGATATGTCAACACAAAACGACCCACCATTTTGTGACTCTGCTAGGCTTTCTAATTCCGGAATTGTCTGCTTCGCTTGGTGTCGCATTCAGGCACTGAACACACACACACACACACACACACACACAACTCCCGACCTACACGCATGCAGACACACACACACATACATAGAGAACATTAGGTCAATAGAACATAGCCTGACAAACCACCAAGGGCATTGGTGGGCTGTTTTAAGAACATTCTAGCGCTTTGTGGCAACGCGCTGAACCAATTCCCAGTGTTTTTTTCCCACGGCAGTCTAAAGGTCCGTTCTTGCCTCAAGCCTAATGAAAACTATTGGAAGAATATAAAGTAGGGGTGCCAGAGGGGCCACATTTTACATGATCTCCGAGCCAAATGCTTGATCAAATCTCAGGACACTGAATGGTTCAGACTGTGGGGTCATTTGTTAATTTCTCGAAATGGTCAATGATCAGCTCTCCGTAATGGGCTGGTTAGCTCTGGATGAAAGGATGTAGATCACAGCTTCAACACACTCGCACACAAACACACACACGCACACACACACACACACACACTTAAAACGACAGCTTCCTTCCAACATGCTTTTTTGGTGGTCAGATTTCTCAAGATACAGCAGTGGGCAAAAGCTAAAATACATGTCGCTATGGTTACCAAACTCCCTCAGAGCTGCACTGTGGAGCTTCTTTCAGTGACTCTGTTAAATTTCTCCTCTTTCAAAAAACTAAAAGCCAGGCTTCCTACAGACAATCACAGAGATTTACACACACCATGAATCTCAATGATCATAAAAAAGCAGAACGTTTTATTCGTCAGGTCTCTGTCTGTATCCGCGTATACATGTCGGAATAGTTACCCTCACCCGCGCGTGAGATGAACAATACACACACCGCCGTGGGGTCAGAGGGGAGACCTGTCCTCGGAGAGAGCGCCCGGCCGTCTCCTCGGACAGCGCGCGCGGCGACACGCAGCCGTCTCTGTGCGTGGGACCAAAGCCCATAGCCACAGGCGACTGAAAGAGGCCCCTGAAAGGGGACCGGGGACCTGGCGGGCCGGGGGGAGGTGAGCTGAGACGAGGCCCTGTTTGTTTCATACAGTCAGCCCGGGCCGCCGCCGCCACCAAACAAAGCGGCCGTCGTTTGTTCTCCGCTCCGTGTTCCCCCTTTGTCGGATCCGCACCCTGGCCTGTGAGTTATGGCACCGCTCGGAGCGTCTCATAAAAACAGGAGGGAACGGGGCTGGGAAGGGGGATGTGCACCTGAGGCAGTGTGAACATGGACCTCAGATCTGCCACCTCGCGTCCTTCGTGGAAGCATTTGGGCTAGAATCCATAAAGTTGAAGGCGTCAAGCTAGCATCCAGTTGGGCCGCAATTTCCTCAGATTCATGTGCTTGATTCACAGAAAAAGAAAGAGAGAGAAAGAGAGAGAGAGAGAGAGAGAGAGAGAGAGAGAGAATGTATGTATGTCTATAACACTCAGGTCCCACGGGCCAGCAACGTTAGAGCACACACTGATCAAATCAACAAACCGCTGTGAGATTTAATAACAGGTCTGGGGCAAATAAGAAAAAGATAGGTATACCAGAGGAGAAAAGAGAGAGAGAGAGAGAGAGAGAGAGAGAGAGAGAGAGAGGGAGAGAGAGCGAGAGAGAAAGAGAGAGAGAGAGAGAGAGAGAGAGAGAATCACAGGGTGAGACGCGCACACACACAGTTGAGGTGGAGGGAGAGAGAACACACACACACACACACACACACACACACACACACACACAGGTCAGTAGCAATGGCACTGTGGAAAGCTAATCTCGTGAAATGTCATTAGCGGAACTGCCAGACACAATGAGATAGGGACGTGCGTCGCGCGGGCTTGTGCTACAGCGCTTTATTACGTTCTGCCTTTTAAGCGTCCGTGTTCTCCCGGTGACACGGCTCTTTACAGACAAGAAGGAAATAACTGGCCGGAGGCTAGCGCCGTGTTCATCGTGCGGTAATATCGCTCGCTAATCGAGCAGAGAGAGTGTGGGTGCCCGGTCGCCTCTTTTCTCTTCTTGATTTTTTTTTTTTCACTGACAGGTTTATCAATTAATGAACAGGCACACGGACGGACCCCTAAAACACCGTGGCTACGGGGTCCTGGCGGTACGGTCGGTTATGGTCCCAATTTGGAATGCATCCCGAGGAAACGGTCCGGGGCTGACACCCACACAATGAGACGCAATCTCGGGGAGATCTGTGTACGCAAATGTAATCGTAATCAAAAATTAAATAACAACCACCGCCTCGCCTGGCGATATTGCACATCGGCAAAAAATAAAAAAATAAATAATAATACCACATTGTAATTCCTTGACGCAAACAAATCATATAGAACAGTGTGTGTCGGCGAGAGGAGGCAATTCAACACCAGCTGAATGGGTTTTTTCTCCCCCCTCGGCCAGACAGGGACAGGCGCGGAGAATGTGGCTGAAACGTGGAGTGATGGAGGCAACGCTTTTTTGTCAGGAAAAAGGAGAGCGAGAGCGAGAGAGTGGGAGCGCGAGGGAGCGAGATTGAAAGGCAGAGTGAGACAGACCCATCTATCATGCCACCTCGTATCATTTCCTTTGACACATCATTTTCAGCTTCTCTTAAAAAGGAAAGAAAGGGAATAAAAAAAAAAAAAAAAACGCAACCTTTTTCTTACTGGCCAGAGAGAGCATGGACCGCTGGACCACGGAACGCTGACCCGGAACGCCACAAAACAAAGGCGACAACCTGGGAAGTCTCCTTTTCTCTCGCTGACACTATTCACCTATAGAGCTGTCTCGCCTCTGCGAGAGCGCCATGACACATAAATGTGAGGTGAATTTGTTCTGCATTCACATTTTAAATGGAGGTGAATGGTGGCGCCCAGTGGTTGGACTTGCTGTGTCCAATCTATTAGACCGTGGCAAGGCGCAGTATCTCTCTCAGTAAACACAGAGTCTCCCTCGCCATTTTGGCAGCCATTTTAATAAAAAAAAGCGCTGGTATTTGACATGGCGAACAGCGCGATGCCATGGTACGGGAGGGTATTCGACACGACCGCTGCACGCCGGCAAAAAAGCAAAGAGCGATAGAGAGAGACAGAGGGAACGGTTTTGTGTCCACTAACTGTGAATAACAATGCCATTTCCATAACGGCTGTCTAATACAAATCGCGAATAGAGACTAGTTTTGTTTCTAAATCCCGCTGTGTTCCAAGCACCATCCTCGTACAACGCACAGAACCGAGTCCAACGCACCAAATACTTTGCATATTCTTGGAACATATGTCGGAGAGCTTTTGGGCAATGGATTTGTTTGACGGATGATTTCTTATAGACAGAAGGTCTTTTTTCATTTTGCTACTCCAGCCTCGAGCCAACATTCCGTTTTTCTACCTGCTACCGCAGTTCTACCCGGATTTTTCAAATGCGTCCTACCATACATAAAAAGTCCTGATTCCCAAGTAGATCGAGGCTGACATGACTAAGAATTGTTATAAAAATGTGTTCGAGACACATGTCAGGGATTGGATACTTCGCTACAGCGCACTGCAGCACGCACTGGGCTGGCGTCGTGCCACGTCAGAATCACAATCCCCCCCGTCCGAGGGCTGCCTCCGTACAGTCAAGCGTCTAGAGTCGGCGGCTCTCCCGCTGCCAGTCAAAAGGTGCCACAGCGAACCACTCGGGACGGGCTGTTTATTAACAAAAAAACACAATCACCTTGCCTGTTCCAGCACTTAAGTCTAACCCCCCTACCGGGAGCTCACTGGTTGTGTTCCTGTGATGCACGCAGGAAAAAACAAAGAGGCAGGCAGGGCTACGCCGCGTTCAGGCTCGGCCATAAAGGGCCTAAGAAAACACACTCCTAATCTCCCGCCTCGGGCCAGCGGCTTCAGGGGAACGGCCGTCCCATCCACTGAAAATCCTTTTCTCCGAGACACTCCGGACAGCTCGGCGCTTCCGGCTCGATGCACACGTTCCGGAAAATAGGAGCGTGGTTGCCGTGGCGAAGCCGACAGGCCTCAGCGAGGAAGCGGGGCCCCGGCACACCCCGCCTAATATCCCATGAGTGCCCAGAGGTGGTGGAGCTCGTCCTCCGATCCAGCCCTCCTTTTTCTTCTTTTCACGAATGGAGAGAGACAAAGAGAAAGAGGGGGAGAGAGGGAGAGAGAGAGAGAGAGAGAGAGAGAGAGGGAGAGAGAGGGAGAGAGAAAGAGAGAGAGAAAATTTTTTTGAAAGAGAGAGGGGTTTTGGTCCGGAGCGGAGCCGTGGTGGCGGACCAAGCCGTCCTGGGGACAGCGGCGGGTGATTGGACACGGGGGCCGGGCAGACCGTCCCGGTGTCGGAGCGACACGTCCCGGAGGAGCGCGCCGGGAGCCTTGTTGTCCGGCCGCGGGGGCCCCCCTCGTCGGACCACGGAGAGACAGCGGGGGACGGCCCTCGTGGTCCTGACCTCGTCTGATGCGTAGCGAGTGTTTGGGGAACAAAATGTCGGCCCGGCTGTCACTGCAGGAGCCTCGGGGACCCAGGGGGCGTCGGCGTGGCTCTGTCTGCACTGCTCTCACAGCCCGGGCATGTAATGAAGTGGAGACCACTGGTCACAGCCCAAGTCACACAGACAACAGGGTGGAGGAGCCCGTCTGATAGAGAGGCTGGTGGTGTTCCTTAACAAACATGCTGTTCTGTAGGAAGGAGTGTAAGCCATCGTGCTGTGGTTATTTCGCCTACGATGGCCATAATGCAACAGTTTCACTGCTGTTTTCCATTGCACGAATACATCAGACGAGTGCTGGATACAGTTGGAAAAGGGAAATATTCGCTCTGCTCCCTATGCATAAATAACTTGCTCAAAGAATGACACCCCTTTATTTGGCCTGCGCTGCATTAAATGTAATAGCATGTTCCAGTGCCCTCAAACAACAGGAGTGAGAGGGTTTGCTTTCGGGGGGATGCACGGTTTGCCATCGACAAGCCGCCTTTTCAAACACTTCCCCCGCGTGTTCAAAACAGTCAGCGCAGCTGGTGGTGACAACAGCCAACTCCCCCCAGCCACGCACAAAAAAGAGTACTCATTACAGCCACAACAAAGGAGAGTTTAATCAAGCTAATTAATTTCCAGGAGTCATGACTGAATCACAGAAGATGAAGCAGTGTTATAAATAAGTATGGAGATTAGGGGTTGACAAGGCTCTGGCAAAATCACCTCCTTCTCAGAAGTCCCGTCTATTTCCGGCTCTTGTTTGCTGCAGTGTGGAGGGAGAATAAGATTAGGACAGACAGAGAGAGGTGGTCTTTGATCAATAATTAGAAGGCGGACTGGCCAGCGAGCAAAACAAAAGCCCAGGCTTCTGGGAAATACTATCCGTAATGTCATGTTCCCAGCGAAAATAGCCATGATAATGACGGATGTTTTATATATTTTTTTTTCCGCTGTCCTCTTGCCAAGGAAATAAACAAGGTTGCAGGCTGTCTCTCTTCACTCGGCCGCGTCAACGCCGTCACGTCGAATTTCTATCCATTATAATTGCCGACAAAGACACCAGACGCCACATCTCCCTCAGTCCGAACTCTCAATTAGAAACGAGTAGGGGGGGAAATACTAGCCAGGTGTATACAGTACAAACTCTCTGGAGAACTCTAAAAATACTCAGCTGTGCAGCGAGTCTATAGAGCAACGCTGTCTAGTCAAACTCCTGAGGGATTTCGCACAAGTAATGGTGCTTTGTTGCATAGGTTCCCAACAAGAGCTTGCTTCCTTTTCTTTTTGTATCATACTGCAAGTCAAACTACATAGTTTACTTTTCTGACTCGGGTCTTGCATTTTCTTTAAAAAATGGGCTTTCAAGCATGATCCATAGAGATAGATGCAGATTGTTCCGCGGTTTCATTAATGGCACTGTCCCGGAGAGTTATTCGACCAAAAAGATACGTCTGAAACCAAGCCCCGGAATTGCCTGCTGCAGTGTGTACTGTGTCTTGTGTGTGTTTCCTTAGACAAGCAAAACTCCCTCCTTTTGGGCTTTCACTCTGCCAGCTCCAGCATGGCTCCCCCTGGGCATGTGAGGGAGCTGAAAGACTGGGGGTTTTTATCCCAGAAGATGAAGTGGTCAGCAGCCCAGCGAGGGGAGTGCTAGACGCCCCGCGGTACAGCTCTACGCTCCTGCTAGCACAGCGGAGGAGGGGCAGTGTAAGGGGAGGGGAGGGGCTGCTGCACACCACACTGCTAGAGGTGAGCTCCACTGGTGGGGCACGCTGGGATCATTAGGACCACAGCAGGTCTACAGAAACAGACAGACTGACACCGGTGGCAGCACTCTGGTGCAGGTAGAGAACTAGACTGTATGGATTTGTTGGAGGGAGAATGTTAAATAGACAAGAGAGGTTTTTCTTTTCGCTGCTCTAGGTTTGATGTAATATATACTGTTGTTGGCTTTTTTACCTGCTGACATAGTTTTATCCAGATAATTTTTTTTTTTTATCCAGAGTCATCGCAAACTACTTGACTTGAGATTGAGATTGATGATATGATTAACCATTTTAAATACATTTATTACAAATTACAATTTACATTACAAATAAATGTAATCCATTTTATTCAAAGAATTATGCTAAATATATTTTTGGTCTACTCTTTCCTGTGTATACAGAATTATCTCTTCTCGTATGCATTTCGTACCGTGATGAAAACACACAATCCTGGCCTTATGTAGGCTCATGCAGTTGTTATAGAAACTACATACAGCATCTGAAAATGAAAAAGGGGGAATGATTTTAAAAACATATTTATTTTTAGTCACCCTTTTGCTGCCTGTGCAACATATTCCCTCAAATGGCCAGAGCGCATTAGTTGACTCCAACTGTCAGACTGAAAGAAAAAAAATCTTTTTTCATTGATTTTTCACACACAAAAATATCTTCAAGTATGCCGAGGGTTCACAATCACAGCTTGAGAAATATAGTCGAGAAAGTCCGGAAAATCTCTAAGTCTAGACCTCGAGTGAAGATTAAGTTGAAAAGGTAAGGATTTTTTTTTTTTTAAATCTATGCGACGTGTCCGTCAAGGACGAGTTCCCACACTGCTCGTCCCTTTGTTTCCGCCGCGCTGCTGTCGCCCCGCCCTGCTCGCTAGAAGGGTGCGGATATTTTGGCGGCCGAGCAGCAAAAGAAAGGAGTTGATGTGAAGAATTATTAAAAGCATGGCAGAGGAATCAGAGAGGCTGGCTTCCGGCACGCTGGCACCCACTTGTTTTCCCACTTATCTACAAACTAGTCAAAATCAAATATCTCTCCAATAACTCTCTGCTAGAGGCCCGTGCCAGCAATCAAGACACTTTGAAAATGTGTCTGGTTGGGATAGAGAGAGAGGCTGGCATGCAAACAAACTACTGGCTAGTACCACTTTGGTGGACATATTGAAAACACCCCATTTCCGTTTCACTGTTTTGAAACGCTTAATTTATGAGGCCAAAACGGCTTGGTGCTTGATGGCCTAATTCACAGGCCAAAAAGACTCGCAAGGCACGGTGAAGTATTGTGAATGTATAGAGGCGCTCCAGTGCCATTATTTGGCGCCAATGCAATGAATGAGAGAATATTCAATTGATTGCTTCTTTTTGCTGCCGTTAATCTTTCATAAACCTTCAGCACACACACACACACACACACACACACACACACACACACACACACACACACACACAAGCAGTTCACATAGTGACTGCATTTGGAGTGGGTTATCAATAAAACATTTGCCATCACACATCCTTGTATATATATATATATATAATTCAATGATGCCCTGCTACATCATTCGAGGATACCATATTGAATATAATATGGCATGATTCCACATTGAATATTATAATAAGGCATTACATTATTTGTATCATTTGAAACCAGCCTATCATCAGCAACATGTTTTTCTAAAGGAATCCTGATGATAACTTCACATGCACTGCGTTTAGCCTTTACCCCTCAAGACACCCTCTCTGTTCCCTTGCTTGACAGCCGTGTGTAAAGTGCAGTGCAGGGATTGGCTGCTAAGTCCCTGGAAGGAAAGTGCTAGGGTAACATAAGGGAAGGGGAAGAGCGGGAGAACATGGGACTAACCTCCCGCTCCTAAAGCCTATTGAGCTGTCAGCTTTCAGTCCCTCTCGGAAAGCATTGATTTCCTGTCACACTTTCTAGGGGAGGGGATGTTCTCCTTACATCCTTTTTCCCCCCTTTTTTTTTTTTTTTACAAGTTGGCTTTTCTGTAACAGCCTTCGATGTCTGTATGGTGACAACATCAGGAAGTTGGTGTCGACATATTGATTTGTGTTGTCGGCGAAGAGTGGCTTTATATTTAAATGGACGCTGGTATTGGGCGCCACGGGTGTACGGCTTGAATCTTAAAGCAATACCGCCATCCTTCTAGGCAAAGGGACCCAGGTGATAGCCGGTGTCATGGAGGGGCTATTTGAGTCGCTTAATGACATAATCATACTCGACTGGGGAGTTTTCATGGAGTCTCTCTCTTCGGTTGCGTTGGCGAACTTGTGACGAGCCAACTGTCAAAGAGATTTCAGTGACAGCATGTGTCTGACCTTTTCGATCATTTCAGTCCGCTGTCAAAAACATTGCCAATGGGAGCCGACACGAACCCAATATACTCCAAGTGAGTACTGTGTTGAATGCAATTATTGAAATGCTAAAATGGTATTTATTTTGTAACATTCACCACACAGGAGACTAATACCCCACTGACCTTAAGGATCTACTGTGAATAATTACTCATCATTTTTTTCCCCCCCGATTCAATTTCATAGTGCATCTAGAAAATAATTATTCCGAGAAATGTGACATTTAAAATGTCCACAAAACCCTAACCTACAAACTCTCTCCACAAAAGAGCCGTGCACGCGAACCCGCAGTGAAGTCGGGCCAGTGCATCTCTCTAAATCTGCAGTGTTCCCAGCACACAATAAGTAGGTTGTGCTCTCCGTGGAGACCAGCCCCCTCATAATGGATATATGCAATAAGCATGCGGGGGACATTGCCTTTTGAGAATAGCCGCCACAATCTCTCGGCTACGCCCGGACATTAGCCGGAGTCATTAGGCCTGTTCGAAAGAGGTCGTTAAGCTGATGAAATGAGGCCGTATATTAGCACAGGGGAAACCAAAGAAGAAGAGCGCCTCGTTCCTCATCGCAATGCGGCCGGTCTCCTCAGAGTCGCGCGTGCCATAACTCTGACTTAGGGAGCGGAGAGTCTGCCGGAGACATTTTGAAGGGGCCAAAAGTCAACTCGCTCAAGGGGTTCCCAGTGGCCTCAATCACTGTCGAATACGCTTTAGCAGCGGACGGAACCTCCGGAACGGTTTCATTGTGCAGCCATGTTTGTGTACCAGCCATCAAAATACAGGCCGTACGACGGGCTGTAATTGGACCGACGACGTTTTCATCACACCAGTTGCCGATATCCCTTTAACCTGAACGTAATCGCCCGACGTTCAGTGGGTCCCTCGTGACCCGACAAACCCTAGACTCCATCCCCGTAAGAGACGAGTAACAAACTCAAGTATCTAAATCAAAGTATGACCATTCGTACGACATGTGGAGATGCTGAGGGGCCACATCACAGAGGCTCGTCTGGGCAGGACAAAAGCCTGGAGGAAAAAGTCAATACCCGGTGGTCCCAGCCGGGTCCTCATTACAGCACATGGCTAATTCCCACCGTGTCCCACAACAAACACACCGGATGCGCCGAGCAGGACAAAGTGCAGTATCGATCGGCGGAGTTTTAAGTTTCCCTCCTCGAGGATAATCAATTGACCGTTCAAATGGGGCAGGAAGCTGGCGTCACAGACGGATAAAGAAAACACGAAGCCAGACGTCAACGCCTGAACCCGCTCTGCCCAACCCCGTCTGAGAGGCGACGGCTTCAACAAAGCCAGGAGGAACACAAAGGGGACATGGAGGAGAGACCAAGGAGGAGCGCGCGAAGGGAGACGACGCGGTAAAGACCCCCCTCCAACTAACCCGCCAAGGGCCTCTGAATGCAAATGATGATGGAGGTGCTGGCCGACCGAGAGATGGGGAGAGAGAGAGGGAGAGAGGGAGGGAGAGAGAGAGAGAGAGAGAGAGAGCGAGAGCGAGAGAGAGAGAGAGACGGGGAGCTTATCGTTTAATGCACACGGACGCCGCCGCACACTGTGCCCGGTTGACCCTGTAAGCCCGAGTACAGTGGGAAAATGACAGCGTTCCCGTCGCACTTAGAGACAAATCCCGTTTTAATGCTGGCCCAGGATTATGGCGCTGATTAAACACCACGCTCTTCCCCGAGTCGGACGGATCAGCCAAGGCTGACACAGGCCGAGGATGTGCCTAGCCAAGGAAAATAATAGCTCCCTCCGTGGTCATCGGCACAGTGTTTACCTCTCTATCAACCGTCTTCAGTCTCAAAATGGAGGCAGACCAAAACCTTTTTAAGTTGAGGTGAATTCATTAATGATGGTGGCATAAAAGTAAGATGCAGAACGTAAAAGAAAACAACAAAAAAAGTATATTTCTGGCTTGTGTTTCTTGTCGTTTTTTGTTTGTTTGCTTCCCTCTCTCAGATTCCTGACGGTTTTGCCAGTTTCTACAGCCGAGCAGAGCTTCATAGTAAGCCTGGCCTACTGTGTTGTAAATAGCCCTAAAATTAGGTCCTCGGCCTTCCAGCTTGGCTATCGGCTATGATCGGAACAGTGTGTGCCGCTTGAAAAGATCCATTTTCCCTGCAGCACATCGCTTACCATGTCTCATTTACTGGCTAAATATGCAGGTCACGGTCGAAGAGACCTGGTCACACTCTTCCCGCACACACGAAACACATTACATGTTTTTGAATAAAAACTGCTACATGTTTCTTTTTTTTCTGTTATTGTGAGATCCATACAAATAGCTTTCTGTTTAAACCATATATATCAAATTGGTGCCTCGAGCAGAGTAGAAAAAAATCACCGCAACATTACCTGGTAATGGTACCTAGATTGACCTACATTGGGAAACGCCACTGAATCTGACTGGAAGAGATGGTGACAGAAGAGACACTATGCTACTAATGCATTGTTGCACTGTTAAACAAATTCGAACATTATATGACGTATTCTGACTACAACTTCTTTCTAGAAGCAGAACATAAAGCCAGTAATTGTGAGGAACAAAAAAGTGCCTCTTATTCCTGCAATAACCTTGGCCCTCCATGGTTTGCATTCTATTTATGAAGAGCTTACAGAAACCTAACAGATGACATTTAATCAAGTACGTCTAGAAATAATTCTACAGTGGGCCTTTGTCTCTTTCCAACTGTCTGTTCCAGCACCTTTGTCTTTAACCTTGTCAATGCAATCATCTTTGTAAAAACCAAGAAACTCCCACATGGTCTTTCACTGTCGTGTCTTCCTGTATTCAATAATCAAGACAATGCTGTCATCTTAGAAAAACACCCCCTTCTGCACGGCACACAATGTTCAATCTCCACGTCGGTAGGAAAAAGGCGTTCAGAACCATAACCACAATCCTCTCTACGGTGGTTTATGGATGGCTCAAAATGTTTTAGGATTTTTAATTTGATTTCAATTTGCATTGCTCTGGCTCCTGCTAGACCTGATCCAGATGGTTCAATGGAAAAACTATTTGTATGTGCTTTGAAAAATGCATTATTTTAGAGTGTTTTAGCCAAAGAAAACCTACATAACTTGCCCGACAATCTTTAAACTATGACCAGCAAAAAGGCAATTAAAGCCACAGCATTTTGGAAAAAAAAAACACAAAGCAGCAGCAAGCTAGCTAGCAAGGCAGCAAAGCTAACTAGTTGCTCCTTTATAACAAACAAAAAAAAATCGGTGCCAGAAAAGTTGTCAATCTGTCAATTTCTTTGTGATACAAAGAACAAGACAAAAAAAAAAATCCTCCAAACAGAACAAAAACAGAGCACTGATATTAGCAACTGGTGCCAACACCAGCTGGCCAGCTTTATAAAAGATGCCACACTCCTCGTTACCAATATATTAATAAGCCCGCTAGAAAGAAACATAATTTGCCAACTCTATAATTGTATTAATGGAACAAAAACCCATTAGTGGGAACTCGTAATCCTTTTCTTTGTGAACATCATTTTGCATCATTTTGCTGATTGCAGAGCTGCAAGGGAAGTCTGTGTAGAGGAAGGGTGGTATGCACCCTAATCTTGAATTAGTGACAAAAGTATGGAGGAGTTGCATCCAATTAAATTTGTGCACCACTTGTACACCAAGTAATGTCACCTTTCTAAACTGGTACACTGCATCTAGGGTGAAAGGGGACACAACTGAAAGTAAAAAAAAATACAAGTTTCAATAAAACAAAAACTTTTGAACTATTTTTTATATTCCAGCATTATATGTATGTCCTTAAATTGTTGCAATAATGTATACAATAAATTGCTCTTAATAATTACAAATAAGCTCAAGCTGATCAATACAACAATGTTAATTTGTGATTTAACTGCTGCTAAATATATTTTTTATATTTAATTTATGTATTTATATTTGTTACACTATATTAAATATCCTTTAAAGAAAAGTTTGTTTGTGAATCCAACTGAAATTCATAAATTCATACGTCAATCACTTTGTAAAGGTGGATTCAACATTTATTAAATAAATCTAACAACAATGAAATATGTTCTTAATCTGTATTGCAATTGCATTTTTTTTTTTTTACATTTGTTTAAAACCAAAAATATTTGTTTGTACATCTGACATTGATATAAAACCAAGAATATATTGTGTATACACTGAACAATAGTTTACATATCACAAAATACAACAGTGAATCGTTTTTTGTTAATATGTGTTTAGAGAAATATTACTCTGTGAACATGTTACATCCTTGCAGGATATCATTAGCCCACCCATCTGCTGTATTGCTGCCAAGGGACATTACAAAACGTTGGAAATAACCACAAATTTTATCATTCCTAATGTGCACAATATTTTCAGTCATACATACTTAGTCTTTGTGAGTCCCTGGTTTGGTGGCATATTCTCTGTTCAAAGAGCAGCAGACTCGGTATGCTTGATAAAATGTCTGACAGATACAGTGCATTGGACAATGGGCAGCCTTGCACATGTCAAAATGGAGAAGCTCTTCGGGAAGAGAGTCAGTGGAAAAAATCAACTGTAGGATTTACAAGGGAATCGGGTTCGGGGTCAACTGGCTGTAGATTGAGGGTAAAGCTGGTTCATATTGTGCTTAAGAATGACACATTTATTATTATTTTTTAAATTTATTTTCTGTTTAAAATAAAATGATTTACACTTTCCAGTACACAGAAGGAATATTCAAAACAATTCTAAATAATGATGTCTTGCTATGAAAATGTTTCCTTTCATTTGACAACATATTTGCATATCAATTCAGATCATGCAGCTCATCCTCTGCCTAAGAAACCAGTCCTCAGAAACCATTTCCAGGGGAGTAGATGATGTAAATGGCTCCGAGCCAAAGGTGTGAGTCTAAGGGCTATTGCTGAACAAACGAGCAGATCAAACCAACACATATCACTGAGACGTCTGGCCATAGATCTTCCACTGTTAACATTTAAACAGTGCAGAGAAAGAGAAAAGAGTCCGCAATAAATCCTGACCTAAAAATAACACAGGCCAACGCTCAATACCGACTGCGCTTTACTAGTGACAATATTTATTGCTTTCGCCGACGCAAGCGCGTCCCCAAGTGATTAAATGGTTCCAATTTCGATCTGACCTTGAAAGTAGTCCCTTTATATATTCTATATAACTGTGCATAACACATTATAATGAGAGGAGTAAGATGTGGGACGGCGCAAAATGTCACCACAAATCACATGTCTCTTTCCAATAACATGGCAGTCAAAGGATTGCAAATGGCGACGAAGAGCAACAAACTCCATCGGCGAGGCTTGTGTGGGGACACCGAGGAGGGGAGCTTGTTGTTCTATGTGCACAAATGAGATATTACTCATAAACTTGGCTGACATTTATGGCTCCCGGTAATACTACCAGTAATGGCTCAAACGAGCAGTAGAAGTTGTCTGGGGGGAGTGAAGGCGGCAGCACAATCATCATGCACTGCATTCTCGAGACGCCCGTGTCGAATCTCAACCACGGCTACATGCACAGCTGCTAACACACCCCTCCCCTCTTCACATCTCAGCCCCCCTTCACTCTATCGCTCTCTCTCTTTCTCTCTCTCCCTCGGTCTGTCTCTCATCTCGTTTGGCTCATTGCCGCACTATCTCTGTCTCTCATCCTCACTCTCTCTCTCTCTCTCTCTCTCTCTCTCCCCCGTTCTCTCTGAATGACAGGCCTCAAATACCTCCTGGCATGGCTGGCGGAGCACGCGGCTGAATCAGACTGCCGGGGCCTAGCGGAGCAGAGACAACACTGCTCCACCGCTGAGAGCAACATGGTAAAATAACACAGCGCTGAGGCCAAACACAGGCAGTAAGCAGGCCCACCAGTATGCTAATGGCATGCCCATAGCCCAGGCTGTTGTTTTGAGGGAGGAGCGGCAGCCCGATGGACACCCAAGTTTGCTCGCACACCTGCGCCGTAATGCTTTGGTTTAATCACCTATGCACATTAAAAAAGAGCACTTCCATAATAACCGTGCAATTATAAAGCAATTAACGCATTTCCGGGAAAGCTTGTTAATCTGAAATTGTTTAAAAATCGACAGGGCGTTATGTGTTCCTTAGGTGGAAAGCGTTGTTTAACAATTCCAATTTGTCCGATGCCTCCTAATTGATTCTATCCATCAGGAAAGTATAAACGTAAATTCTGCCAATTTGCAGCCTTATAATTGATGCTATTGGACATACATTTAAAATCAGCTTGTTGTGAGATCGGAGGAGCCAACTAAAAAACAAGAGACATTTTCCAACCGTGCTACTCTTATGCACATTAACGTGAGAGTAACATTTATTTAGAGAGTGTGTGCAGTGGCTGGGCCTGTGGGGAGCCTGCCTGTGTGACGCCCTCAGAGCTCATAATGAGAAGCACCGAGCGCTCGGTAATTTGTTAGCGGGAGTTAAGGTCAAACCGCAAAAGCGCGAGGATTGAGTCACCCCCAAAGAACCCCCCCCCCGTTCCCCGGTTCGAATTTGCATTTTAAAATATATCTATTATTTATGTGCGTATTATTCAAATGACAGCCGAAGGATCCCAGAGGGCAGGAAGTAGGGCTGGCCCACAGCAACCGGACGGGAAGAGAGACACCGAGACGGAGAGAAAGAAATTAGAAAGAGAGAGAGAGAGAGCGAGAGAGAGAGAGAGAGAGAATGGGAGAGAGGAAAAGAAGTGGCATTGTTCCATCTCCTGGGTCTGTTATGTCAAAACGCCTGGTGTTGTCATGAAGAAAGACTTCCACGCCTTGGTAACCTTTCGTATTACTTCCCGTTGCCTGGAGGAAACGGAGCAGGCTGTTGTAAACTATTAAGTTGTGAAGATGTGAGTCAACAACAAGGCTATATGTCACGTTAAACGCTAGAGTCTTTTTCAGGGGGGAAAAGCACAACATCAACAAATCCATTGAATAAACACATCGTGTCAGGCCATTTAATTAAATTCACAAAGGAAGTGATAAAACTGTGCGTTTGGGTTCCAAACAGCACACAGCCGCGGCTAACCCAAACTTGGCTCGTCTTTTTGTTAGGTCCCATTGTTAGCAAAAGAGGCACGTCCACTGTGGGGCGACCCTGACGTGGTTGGCAACGCGCTTGGCTCTTTGTCCCTCCCCGTTCGGCCTCCCATGTTGCCATGTTCTGTGTCCTGTGTTCCCTGTTCCGCATGGGAGGCTGCTGGTCCAAGCTGATCAAACATGGCCCAGATCCATCACAGATACCAGCCAGGGGTATGAGGGCGGGGGAGAGCGCACAAGCCAATTGGATATTGATTTTGTCTCCTCAGAAATTCCAAAGAAACTTCTCCGACGCTATCGAGGGGTGTCTGTTTTGTGCACCCGGTTGGAAATGTGGCCAAGTCGACCGCGATGCTTTCAAAGGAATGATGGCCATCCATGCTTATTTACAATCCCTGAAGGTGCGGGCAGTTCAATCGAGTTTTTATTTTTATTTTTTTCATAAAAAAATAAAAATAAAAGACAAAAGAATTCAAGAGCAGATTGAAAAGGCCGGTGTTGCAAGGAGCCATGGCTAAGCCCGAAGCACGCTGAGAGCCTGAATCCTCCGTTACTGGTCTTTTGAGTTGCCACATTCATTTGCACAAACCTAGCTTGGCCAGCTCACCAGTGCACAAAAAGACATACGTAAATGAGCAGCTATTGTCATGCAGAAGCACATGTCAGAGTGAGGAGGAGGAGGAGGAGGAGGAGGAATCAAACGAAGTGCCAGGCGGTCCGACGACCAAAGCCCTGTTTACCTGTGAATACTTAAAACACCATTGCGACTGGCCTCGCAGTGCTGAGGTCCGGGGGAGACGGGACCCCCTTAAATGAAAGTTCCAGCCCAGCGTGATTGATGCTTTCAAAGTCCGCGTTGGCGATCAGCATCCAGACAGAGTTAACCTTAAGGTGGTGGTGCTCTGAATGTCAACGCCTTTCCACGCAGACCTTTTTAAATGCCACCGCTCTTTACTCTGTCCTTGTGGGAGAGAGGAGAGACAAAAGTGGGGGAGGGTGGGGAGAGAGAACGGATGGGGGAGTGCGTGTGTGTGTGTGTGTGTGGGGGGGGGGGGGGTTGACATATAAGAGTGCAAATTTTTCAGGCTGAAAAACCAAATTAAATTCACTCACCCACTAGAACCCGGGAGTTCATTTAAAAGTTT
>JAVQIZ010154979.1:0-14681 GCA_036023535.2 Galaxias brevipinnis | reverse complement strand
CAACATTAGGCCCACACGTCCACTAAATTAGGGAGCTCTTTTTGGCAGGTCAAACTCAACATTAGGCCCACACGTCCAATAAATAAGGGAGCTCTTTTTGGCAGGTCAAACTCAACATTAGGCCCACACGTCCACTAAATAAGGGAGCTCTTTTTGCCCATGGAGACGTCAACATCTTTTTTTTATGGAGATAACATGACCATAATGAATAGAATAAAAAGCTTATACAGACCATGCCAGCCACTTAAAAGGTTAATAGTTCTCCTGCCTGGTAAGCAAGTTTAGAAAATTTAATTAAATTCAATTCAATCAAATAGCCGTAACATGCATGAGGGGTTAACGCAAGACTTTTTAATAAATTCAAACTATATGATGTCTTACCAATGCAAAACTCTGATATAAAAGTATATACACTCAAAAGGGAATAGCCAAAAAGATCAATAAGTTGAAAACATATAAATACCCCAGGCAAGGTCAAAACAACACAATACATGTAATATTTAACTGTCCTGTTGGTTGCCCAACAGCAGGGACCTGTCAAATAACCTGCCACGAGGTTTAGGCCTATATCATAAAATTAGCCTATTAGTTAAACAGATTACATGATTAAAAAGTCAATCTCTTTTAGCAGCAGTCGACTAAGTCCTCGCTTCTCAGGCTCCAACTGCCAACTGGGCCAACACACAGCAAGAAAACATAACAACCGGAATACCCTCCTTTCCAAGGAATTAAGGCCTAATATAGCTTAAATGCAGCACCACCGTCCTGAAACCCAGCGCACCTCAAATCATGGACCAAAGGCCGCCTTCAAACCCTGGGATACATTAGGAAGTGACGGTAGCAGGAAGGTGGGGAGAAAAAAAACACCTGTTGTGTTATTGGCCTGTAATCACCGCTCTGCACTCCTCGTCAATAATGTTCTTCATAACTCCTTTTTTTTTTTTTTACTTCCTCTGCTCTGGCTAACCCCAGGATTAAGTGCGAGAGAGCCGATCCATTTAGCCATGAGCAGTTCAACCGTGGGCTATATGCCGGGGAGGACCATAGCGTCTACTTCAAGGATTGTTATATCATTTGAGAGGAGAGAGCGCATAACGACTGGTCCTAGTTAGATTGCTGACAGGCTGACAAGTTGGGGATTGCTTTCCAGATAAGACAGTAACCTTGACTTTTAAACTTTAATCGGACAAACAAACGAAAAAGCTATAGACTGTTAATGCTTCACCTGACTATTTACAACAAGGAGAGAACAACTAAATACTGTTAATTAACATGTTTGCAAAGCAGAACGAATAACACACCAGAGACAGACACAACGTTAAGTGGAACTAGTTTAAACATACCTGTCCCATATTTTTATAGCCATATTTGTCAGCTATCCGATCTGCAAAATCGAGTCCCCCTGGTATCCTTACAGCCCAATGGTTGGTGTAAATCCGAGCTTTACACGGGGTAGACGTAAACCCGATGAAGAGCGCGAATACGCACACCATTCCTCTTCGCAAAGCACCGTTCCAAACCATCTTTCGCTACTTTTCCCCCGAGCCTCCTGCTTCTCTCTCCTCCGACAGGGCAAACAACCAAACTTCTCGTCTCTCCGCACAGCGAGCGAGATTCTCATAGAACTCAACTGTTCGCTCAACCTCCACATACACGTTTGGGGGGTAAGAAAGGGGGGTAAACGGGAATCCGGAAAATTTTGCAAAAACACTGTTAGCTAGACGTTCCTCTCGCTGTCTGTTCTCCGCGTGCGGTGCATGGAGAGTTCGAAGTTTTTGTTCGCTCTCTTTCCCATAGGAGGTGGTAGACTGTGTACTGAGCTTTGGATAGATATCTTTGCTCCAGTACTCGGATGTTGGTATTCTCTTCAGCCTTTCATGTGGCGAAATGGCTACTGCGCCTCCCCCCCAAATAACTAGCGATACTCCAGAGTAGAAACAACTACAGTTAAACCGCGGGGTTCCCAGCGCTCCGCTGGGTCTTAAAGACACACAAGTTGGAAATCGTTTCTGTCTCTTTTTTTCACGAAGTAGACAAACTAGCCAATTTAACCTATAATTAAATAACAGAGAATGACAAATGCAGGTTAATTTAGTGTCAACTAGATTAGATCTAGATGTGATGGTGAGTATAATAAATTCCAAAATTTGGCACTGTTATAAACAAATAAAAAAGAAATTAAAAAAAACGCAGCAAAAGCAATTTGGACTCAAAGGCGCAATTGCAATTGCTAACGCAAATAATAACATTAATAATCACAATTAATTATAATAATAATACATTTCATGTAAAGGCCTATAGCTATTTTCTAAAACCTAAAGACGTTTTATATGGTAAACAGCAAACATGGCATCAAACAATGACACACAAACGGCGAGAACAGATACAACCAGCACTTAATAACTGACTGTATATTGTAAAAGGGACACACCTCTCACACAAACACACACAAAACAAATTATAAGTTATTTAGTTCGTGTATTTGTTATTCATTCAGAAACTGTTTTCTGATTCCTGCAAGTGCATGTTTATTTTTGGACTTATTGAGCTGGATCAATTGGGTATAATTAACCTGACCCAGCCCACATTCCTATGTGTCTCAGTCACATAGTAGTAATGTAGCTATCATCATGGAAGTTTGCCTTATTTGTAGTTTTTTTTTTTCTTCTTCTTCATCAATGCGTGTTGAATGATGTGGTTTTGTTTTCGCAGCAGTTGCCAGGGGATGTCCTCGTCGCCGCGACTACGGATACTCTGTCCCTCCTCCGGCACAAGTGCAAATCAGCATAATTGCTCTAATTGCGGCCAATTTTTCGGTGAATGGACCCCGCTGTCAAATTGAACAACAAGCGAAGGACAAGAATATCTCACGGCCCTCCCAAAACTACATGAAAGGGGGGAAAACACTCTGTGACCGCAGGCCATTCAGCGCAAGGACCGGCTTGTCTTTTTAAAGTTTCTGAAAAGCAGGAAGAAAAAAAAACCGGCAGAAAATTATTTTAAAATGCAAGCAAATTGACTATCCAGCTCACGAGCTCACAAGTAGGCTCTTCATTCACTGCACGGGAGGGTGAGTGGGGGTTCTATACCCACAACCCCGCATGACAGCCACAGCCCCCCATCTCGCCAATGAACCGATTGAACTCCCCACAAAACGTCTTTGTCAACAGGAGGGGAGAAGAGCATCCGAGAATGGGCACAAGCCACAACAAACAGCACCAGACATTCCTACCCGCATTCCAGCTTCCATTCAATGGGGCTAGCATAGCTATAACATACAAGTGTCATATGTAGGCCAAATATTAGCACCCCAGCCAAGCCTGTATGGACCACGTAGCCTCAGGCATCATCGCTAGAGGGATTTATTTGATCCCAGAAGTGCTTTGCGCTTGCTAGGGCTGTTTGGGGCTCCTCTGTCTCTAAATGACATTGTGTTCCTTCAAAGACAGCTAAAGCCCCCGCTGCGCGGTCTTCCCCGTCCTCACGCATACTGAGACAACAGTGGTACAACCGTACAACTTTCTTATCTAAATGTTCCCCCTCTGTCATTTCTGATTCTCTAAATTAACGCCTTTTCTCCTCCTTCCCTCCTCACATGCTCTTCACCTCACATCAAATATCTTTCCCCTCCAGTCGCCCCCCCCCCCCCCACACACACACACACTCCTAAATGCTCTGTTTAGGCTCTCTGGGTGGGCTGCCAAACAGCCATGATTGACCTTTCAACTTCACTTTGACCCCAACTGACCCTGGTGCTGTATGGCTTTGACAGCCAAGCCATAATAGGCACTGCCACTCACAAGCCTTGCTCTACTTTCAGAAGCCCAACAACTCGCCTCGTCTCTGGTTATATGTAGTAGGATTTGTCTCAAGTAACATCAATAACAAATTTAAACATTTCTAAAACGACACATCTAAACAACAATAGGAAATCATTTTCTTCAAGATACTCGTTGTGATGAGAATGGTTCTCTGCTGCCCCCTCAAGATGCTCTGTCTGATTGCAGACTGGCTACAGGGGCTTCAAATAAGCCTAAATATTTGTCCAGGGTAATTTAAAAAATCTAATTAAGACGTCACTTAAATAGTTTTCACTATTTCTCCTCAATCACTGATTTGGCTGTTATCAAACTATCTCATAAAATAGAAAGAATGATTCATGCAAGCACCTTGGGTTATTCTTGCATGATATTGCATGTGCCTTGGTCTAATCTTCACAAGCTGTGGATGTAAATTATTTCCTCTCAGTAAGAAGCACAATAAGAAATAAAATCTTCAGCTACTAACGCATCAGACAAGACCTTACAATTTAAAGCATTTAGGCTCCCAATCACCATATTTTTATTTTATAAGAGCAACTTAATGGCAGAAATGGCCTTAAGACATGTTTAGTGGCTGAGGAAACCGGCCCGTGATGTGGATACATTATAGTGAACCACCTGCCTTGTTGTGCTATGGTTCAGCAGGACATCTCCTCTGGCTGTGCTACCATATGGCGCCAAGCAGTTACCACCTCTAATAACCCTTCAAATATTAGAATATGACAATGCAGAGCATTTCCCCACTAAAAGTGTGCAATTGCCGTTCGTGTAGCACTATTGCTCCAATTGTCACTTTGGTAGTCATGACGTCCGTGACAGTGAGATCTTTTCCCAGATCGACGAGTTATTATAACCGCACGCGCGAGTTTCATTCCCACAGCCAGGGTTAGCTCCTGGGCCAGCTATTCATAGCAGTATGAGCTAAACACATGAAAAAATTAAATAAGCTATATGTAGTCAATGCCATGTTTGCCATAGATCAAATTGAAAGACCGTGAAACGAATGGTATCACTAGTTTGCTTTAACTTTCTAATTTATTTATTTTTATTGTGCTGTTCCTGTGTAGTTAAGTTGTCTGTGGGCATAGACAGGTCGACTATATTTCACCTCAGGTATTCTTTAAAATAGCATTTTAAACTTATGGCAAGTCTCCTGTTTCAAAACGTATTAGTTAAACGGCAGGCTTTGCCTACATAATGGAACAGTGGATATTGGTCCGTAGCATAAAACTGAAAATATAGACCAATAAAGTGTTGAGTAAGGAATAAAAATGACTAGGTTTACTGCATATAAACCAAAACAGACTCAGTCAAGACACGTTTTCCAACTGCTCAGAACTTTATTTAGAGGGAAAATGAGGGTTAAAATTAAATTAAAATATAAAACATTTTCGAAAGGGCTGATCTGTCTTTGAGGGGGCAGTTGGCCAAGGGGGCGGGGCATAGGGATGTCAGCCCAACCCCCCATCCAGAAACAGAGGGAGGAAAGAAAATGAGGGAGTTTTTAAAATAACATAATGGAGGTTTAGGGGATGCTTACAGATGTGTACATATAAAAAAAGAGGGGAAAATTAGGTTTGTTGACATGGATAATTACCAGACAACCCCCCTCTCCTCCCTATCCCCCCTCTCTTTCGCTCTCTCTCTCTCTCTTCTGAGGTGTCCTCATATGCTCAGTGCTACGGCTCTCTCCCCCTCCTTTCTTCAAAATGGTTTCCCCCCCCACCCCCGGGAGTTCAGAATCACAAACACTTTCCATTTGGATTTATTTTCTCTCAATCTCCGTCTCTCTCTGTCACTTTATCTGTCTGTGTAAATGTAACGTCTTTTCTGCAGTTTTGAAAAAAGTAAACAAAACAAAAATGTCCTTCAAAAATAAAATGCAGCAACCACATTTCATGTTCTACTATTACATATACAGTATATATATAAATACATACATAAATATCTTACATGTACAACCAATTTTTCAAAAGGGGGTTAAAGAGAGAACCAAAAAAGTTATGAGGACTTTGGAGGCGGGGGATGGGGTTGTTGGGGTGATGGGTCGGGGGCGAGGAGGAGTACTTCTGGGTAGTGTGATTTTGTTCCAGCATCACTCACGCACACGCGCACACGCACACACACAGAGAGTGCCTTGTAGACCAGGGGAAAAAAAGACGACCAGGCACTCTGCTCCCCCCTAAACCTCCACCCCACCAAACCCCCTCTCTATAGGGTGCAACTTCTCAGTTGGCCCAGTAAGGAGAGCCATAGCTGGACTTGTTGCCCTGCGTCTTCTGCTGCATGCTGTTGGACTGGCTGCGCTGGCCTGGGCCACCCTGCAGGGGGAGACAAAAACACATCTTCAATGTCAGAACATCACTAAAGAACGACAAAGTGCATAGAGCCTTCGGGGAAAATAGCAATTTACCCGTTATTGCGAGTGTGTGTGTGTGTGTGTTTGAGGGAGAATGTGTTTGAGGGGGAGATTTTCATCTCATAACATATCCTAATCAAGCAATATAGATATATATATATTTATATAAGGATTGACTTAACTTGACTGCATTGTAGTTGTGTGTCTGTACCACCCTTTCCCAGTGGTGCAACATAACGTTTGTATGTGTCTGGTTATCAGTGTGTGTATGCACGTGTGTGCACATGTTTGTGTGGTAGGTGAGTGAATCTGTCAGTGCATCTGTGCAAGTGTGTGTGTCTGCATGTTTGTGGGGTAAGTGTGTGTATATATATATCTGTGCCTGTGTGTGTGTGTGTGGGAGGTGTGTGTGTGTGTGTGTGTACCTGTCCATCCTGGGTCATGTGATGGTGCAGCAGCTGGGAGTGTGGCTGCTGATGCGGGGGCAGAATGTGGAGGAAGGGGGCGGGGGCGTAGCCCGGAGCTCCACCAGGGTTCAGGGGGCCCGCGCCCCCCAAGGCTGACGGCAGGCTGAAGGGAGGAGGGGTCCCGGTGTGGAAGCCCTGCTTGTCAAACGACTGGGAGAGGATGAGTAAAATTTGACGTTAAACAAGGTGAAGAGAAAAATGCAGAGCCAGTCAAACTCAATGGGCAATGAAGGTTACAATGATTCGTGGCCAAAATGGTTGAGTTACATTGTGGCTGTTGCCAATAATTGTTAAGTTAAAGGTACATTGTAGTATGGGACGTAATTACTGTGAACACAACATCTAAAAAATCACAGCATCTAACTAAAGTTTAAGGTTGAAACTGGCGGAAACAGCCTAATGTGATGATGAGAATGAGGAAGGCTCACCTGAGTCTTACTGTACATGGAGGCTCCCATATCAGGAACGCCACTGTTCCCAGAGCCTGACAGACCAGGAGCTGCAGGATAGAGGGAGGAGAAAGAGAGGAAAAAGAAAGAGAAAGACAAGACGATGGATAGAAAGAAGAGAAACAAAAAAAAGGAAGAAAGAGACAGGAGTGGATGGTAAGAGAACGAGCAGAAAAATTAGATATCGGGCAAAGAACCAGAAAAGAGGCATTCATTGGGTTAGGGAGTCTCAGTCAGTCAGGGTGTCTCGTGTGCGTCCAGCCAGTCAGTCAGTCAGCAAGCCAGTCAGTCAGTCCTGCGCGCGTGCGTCCAGTCAGTCCGTCCGTCCGTGGGTTAGTGTGTCTCATGTGCGTCCAGTCAGTCAGTCAGCCTTGTGTGCGTCCAGTCAGTCAGTCAGTCAGTGACAGTGCTGTTAGTGTGTGTGGTGTTAGTGTGAGCTCCTCAGACCTGCTGTCAGCACTGAGGAGGGGGTTGAATCACCCGTTAGTAGTGAGCAGGGGAGGGGAGAGGAACGGAGGAGAGGCTGGACAACACACAGCCAAACAGAAACAAGCTCATCAATAAAGATGCATCTGTGTGTGTGTGTGTGTGTGTGTTGGTGTGAGCGTGGTGTATGAGCAATGCCCAGAGCTGACACAGGTGTGTGTCAAATGCTTGCGCGCGTGAGGGAGTGTAGCGCGCGCGCATGTGTGTGTGTGTACCTTTCCCCGGGCCGCTGCCAGCTGACTTGGCCTGTGATTGGGCTGAACCTCCGTACCCTCCCTTAGTGTACTCCCCACCGAGGCCCTGAGACACGTCATCAAAGGCTGAGAGGACAGGGGGGAAGGGGGCGCAGAGGAAAAGAAGAGAGAGGGAGAGAGAGAGAGGGGTAGAGGTGTAGATAGAAAAATAAAGAAAAGTAGATGTTGGGAATAAGGAGATGAGAAAGAGGAGCGAGATAAGGCAGAGAGAAATTGGGGAGTGAAAAAAAGAGAGAGGGGGGGTGAAAGAGAGAGAGAGAGAGAGAGAGAGAGAGAGAGAGACGGGGAGAGAGCAGTATAAGGCAACCTGTGTACAACAGCAGCAGCATGTGAAGTAGTGGTGGCTGACTACAGAAAGGAGCAGTGACATCATCACCACCAGCCGGGGTAGTACAGAGGGGGAGAGCAGTGACATCATCACCACCAGCCGGGGTAGTACAGAGGGGGGGAGAGCAGTGACGACATCACCACCAGCATAAGCTATGCATGCAGCAGCAAACTTAACCAGCCTCCAAAACACACAAATACACACACACACACACGCATGCACATGACGAGTGTCTCAATAATAAAAAAAATAAAACATAAATAAATTTAAAGAAAAACAACACGCAGACACACCATCGATATTTACACACACGCACCATCATCCTTTCGACACTCACACACACACACACCATCATCCTTTCGACACACCCACACACACACCCCCTTTGGGGTCTAGTCTAGGGTGTTACCTGCTCCATAGTTGTGCTGTCCGTAGCTGTTCTGGTGCTGGCTGTGGTACTGGTTGGAAGGGTTCCCCAGGCCCATGCTAGGCTGCTTGGCTGAGGCCGGAGGCACGAAGACGGTGGGGGCGTACTGGAAGGCGGCCGAGGGCACCCCGGGCATACCGGCGTAGTAGGGCAGCCCCGTGTATCCGTAGCCTGGGGGCAGCAGAGGATTTAGGAAGGCCTGGTTCTGCTGGGCCTGTTGTTGTTGCTGCTGCTGCTGCTGCTGTTGTTGTTGCTGCTGCTGTTGCTGGGCCTGGCTCTGAGCCTGGTTCTGATTGGCTCCCTGAGGCCCCGGCTGCTGCTGCTGGCCCTGTTGGGAGGAGGCCACGCCTGCCGAGAGGCTGGTGGGAGGAGCTGGGGACGAGGAGTCGCCCCTGCCGAACTTGGTCGCCTCGCCTGGTTTGGGGAGGACAGTGGGGAAGGGGTCAGGTGGAACAGGGTTGTTAGAGCCACAGGCCAACAATTTGCAATACATACAGAAGTTACGACTTGTGTTTTGTTAAGTAAAATCAGACCAGGGGACACGTTGGCAGCTTGATCTCTATGTAAAGTAGACAAGAAGCCATAAAGCCTTGCTAAACTAGTCGCTTGAAAACAAGTACATGGAGATTCAGTGGATATTGAAGTTCCACAGTCAAGATTCAGATATGTGCTTGAAAACATCATTATCTCCAGAAAGTTGATTTCTAATCGAAAGACAAAAGTTGACCGTATTAATCTAATTTAAAATATTTTTATCTTAATTTCTGTTTGTGTCAACATGTACATTCGGTTTGAACAACTTGTGTTTGTAACATTAGCGTTCGCACTAAACTGGTTGACGGAGTTAAACAGCAGTTTCTTACCAGAGTAAGGGTTGTTGGCCAAGCCGTCTCTACCAGGCATGGTTGCCGTGGTGCCGGGGAATGTCATACCATAATAGTCCTTAAAAAAAGTGAAACAAAAACGACTTCAAAACGCTTCAAACACGGAACTTACATGGCGATATGAAAATGACAAGTTGACTTTTTTATTTTTTAGACAGACACTTAAACCCTCTTACCATGGGGAGTCGAGACTGCAGCATCTGCAGGTCTTCATAGCCATAGATCTGCTATTGACAGACACACACAGTCAGTACAGAGGCTTTAACAAGACAACATGTGGGTAGTTACTGGGGAAGCAGTGACTACGCTCGCTATCAGGTTGGGTAGTTATGTTCTAGTTTGGTAGTCAAGTGTAGCTACCAGGTAAGTAAGGATTATGTTGGGTTGGGGTATTTAGTTCCTAGCTAGGTAGTTGGTTGCCAATTAGGTAATTTAAATAGTTGAAAGGTAACAACCAGGTAAATAACAATTATGCTTGCTCTGATGTGGGTAGTTAGTTCCTAGTTAGATAATTTAAATAGTTGACGGTAGCTAACTGGTAAGCAGAGATTATTAGTTATGAGGTAGCTTGCTCCTAACGTAAGTTAATTTAAGAAGTTGAATCGGTACTTACTGGGTAGGCAGGGAGTAGGCCACCAGGGCCCATGATATACTGGTTGGCCAGCAGAGGGGGCACTCCTTGGGCCAGGTTGGGGGGTGCTTTCCCTGCAGGAGAAGGGGACAGAAGAAGAGAATGAGACATGGCCCAGTGGTTTATCAAGCTCAAGGCTCTTATGACAACGTCTATACCAATCTATAGTCAAGTTTGAGTCTTAAAAAAAATAAAATAAATAAAATTCGCCCTGATAACTCCAGAGTCCTTTCTGCCTCTAACAACCACAACTGCCAGCAACGGTTACTAGGTTACAGTCCTAAACATGAACGATGGGATGGCAGGCAGTCAGGGGATGCCCTCACCGGATGTAGTGGTGAGCAGAGGGGCGGTGCGGCCGCCGCCGGGGAGCGCTTGGTTTCCGTTAGCGCTCAGCCCTGGCGCTCCCATGCTGTGCATGCCGTTGGTGGAGCTGCTGATGGGGGCGGAGCCTTGGTTGATGGCCTGGCTGGCTGACGAGAAGGCGTGGAGACTGCTGCTGTCCTCACCACTCATCTGGAGGAGAGAGGGAGGGAGGGAAAAGAGAGGAGAAAAGGTTATTTCAAAGAAAAGACAGTTTGTTTTGATTGGGATCTGATCTGTTAGGTGTCTCAGTGCGCTCCGCTCTCATCACCCCGTTGGACCAGAACAGGCCGAGTCCTTGGGTCAGACCGGATCTTAAAGTATGTCATCATGGACACTACAGCTAACCTTACAGCATTAAACAGACAAAACATCATCTCCTGAAGATTGAGTGACGAAGAGAGAGAGACTGAGTGTATCTCTGTGTGTGTGTGTGTGTGTGTGTGTGTGTGTGTGTGTGTGTGTGTGTGTGTGTGTGTGTTCTTACCGTAAGGGAAGAGCTTGTTGATATCGCAGATACCGATGAATGTGTGCTGGTCACGTGACTACGAAGGTAAAAGACAAAAACAAAAAAGCAAAGTACCATTAGCCAACCAGGAAGTGTTACAACCAATCAAGATGGACTGAAGAACCAGGAAGTGAAAGATAGGAGTCGATGGATTTCTGAGTCAGCATTCAGATATGTGCTTATAAACATTATCATCTCCGGGAAATAGAACATTGACAGATAAAAGATGCAATTCTCAACAGCGCTTAAACAAGGCAACAAAAGAAGCGAGAATCTAAGAACTCAGAAAGAAATAGTACAGACTCAGAGAGAAATAGTACAGACTCAGAGAGACGGACCAGCAGACAGTCTGAAAAAAACATTTGATTGATGAAGATACAACAATGTATAGAAAAAGCTGAGTGAAAATAGATAAATAAATAAATAAAAAGGTGAGGATAAGAGCAGAAGAGCTGATTGATCACCTGTTGAGGGAAGGGAGGGGGGCGGAGTGGGATGGCGTTGCCGCCGGCGATGGGATGTGGTGGACGGGTCCGCTGTCACTGGTCATCACCGGAGAGTCAGGTTTCACCGACCGTGGGACGGATGACGTCACTAGAGGAGGGACAGAAGGAACAAAGGAATAAAAAAATAAAAGAGGAAGATTTGTTTTAAGGTCTGCTGTAAAATGAAGACATTTATCTTCCAGAGTGAAACGGAGCAGGTCTAACTAAAAAAACGTGACCATGGAGACGGCTTACCGTCCTGCAGTGTCTGGGTCCTCACAGCACTGTAGCCATTCTGAAGAGACAAACAGGACTAGCAGCCGTTAGACACACTTTACAGTCATAACAGCTGTTACACAGAGACACACTACAGACACAACAGCTGTTAGAGACACCTTACAGTCATAACCATAATCCATTAGACACACCATACAGTCATAACCATAGTCTATTAGACACACCTTACAGTCATAACATCAGTTACACAGAAGCACGCTACAGTCACAACCGTAATCCATTACAGACACACAGCCTAATGGTCGGTGTCAGATACAAATGTTTGTGTTGCACAAACCCTAAAAGAGCCTTCCTTCCTTCCATCCATCCATATCTACAATTTATTTTCATTGTAATGATTCATTAATTTAAATCTTTTTTTTTCTTCTTCTCCTGATGCACAGGGCTGGTTAATTCCCAGTCAGGTGACAGGAATAAGTGATCCTCCGGGTGACAAATCTGAGAACAATAACAGCGATGACCCTAAGTTACTGACCCTGAGCCACAACAGCCCGACATGTCACCCCCACAGTCTTACCGTGAGTACTCCTCCAGTCGAGGGGGTCTCCTTGCTCTGGGTGTACCCCAGGTGAGGGGGCAGCGTCCTGGGCACACTGCTCTCCATCGCCCTGCTGACGGAGGAAGGAACCGAGGAGGGAGGCGGAGCCGTGGCGCTGGGGAGACCCATCGAGGGAGCGTGGGTCGCGCTGGGCAAGCCCAGAGACGGTGAGGGGAAGCTGGGGTCGGAGGCGGCCGGGGGCAGGCTGCTCAGAGGCTCACTGGAGGAGAGGGATGGAGGGAAACAAAAAAGGGGGAAGATTTAGAAAGACGCACCCCACAGGAAGTAGTCTATGATTACTGAGCTACTATGGCTGCTTTTGAACACACACACACCCACACACACACACACACCACACCCACACCACACGTTTACATTCCAAATCTATTCACAAATACCTTACCACAGAATATAACAGGATCATATTCAGAACAGTTTCCTGAATGAATTATGCAAAATAGTTGAATTAACTTTGCACACACACACACACACACACACACCTGACGGGTCCAGGTTTGGAGAACAGGCTGTTCTGGGGCTGAGCTACCGGCGCCGCTATGGGTTCCCTGGCCGGTTCCGTCTGGCCCATATCCAGCGAGCTGGGCTCGGAGCCAAAGTCCAGAGCACCAAACTGAAAGTTCAGACCCGTGAAGTCTGCAGAACCGGGCATCTCAACCGCTGAAGAGGGGATCTGGAGAGAGGAAGAGGAGGAGGAGGAGGAGGGGAAAAAAGGAGGAGTTCACTACAAGGAAGGGAACTGCAGTTTGAGTGAAGATGAAGCTGGTCGTTTTATTAAAACAGAGATCATTAAAAAAGGAGATTCAGAAATGTAATGTGATCCACAGTCAAGGTTCAGATATGTGCTTGTAACCATCATTATCTCCAGATCATAGTGACACAGATATCAAATGCATTCATCCCACTGAAGGGATATAAGGCATTTCAAGAAAAAAGCATCAAGACATCACGCTAAACAAATGCAATGTTTTTTAGTCTAAGAAGCCAGATCTATATATATATATCTATGTGGGTGTGGGTGTGTTTGTTATGTCTTCCCAGGTTGTCTTTACCTTAGAGGTGGGAGGTGCTCTGCGTCTCTGGGTCTTGATCTGTCTCTGTGGGGGTTCCGAGATGGGGGCTCCCCCGCTGGGAGAGGAGCTGGCCGGGGGGAGGCAGGAGGCGTCGTGGCCGGGGGGCGTGGGGACCTGGGGGGCGTGGGGGATCTCGGCGGGAGGAAGAGGAGGAGCCTGCAGCTGTTGCTGCTGCTGTTGCTGTTGGCGATGGGCCAACTGGCTGAGGACAGCCGAGGGCTCAGGCTGCAGCTTCAAGTCCACTGGAAAGGTCAAAGGGCAATGCCAGGTCAGGAAACAGTGAGTGTGTGTAACAGTGTGTGTGTGTGTGTGTGTGTGTGTGTGTGTGTGTAACAGTCTGAGTGACTGCATGTGAAAACAGTATGTTTGTAACTTATGGTGAGGGGCTGTAACAGTGTGTGTGTGTGTGTGTGTGTGTGTGTGTGTGTGTGTGTAACTTATGGTGAGGGGTTGTAACAAAGTGTGTGTGTGTGTGTGATTTACGGTGAGGGGTTGTAACAGAGTGTGTGTGTGTGTGTGTCTTACAGTGAGGGGTTGTAACAGTGTGTGTGTATGTGTGTGTGACTTACGGTGAGGGGCTGTAACAGTGCCGTTCTCCACTCTCGGAACTTTGACCTCCGTGACGGAAGAGGAAGAAATGGGGGCGGAGCTTTGAACTGGGGGTGGACCCGCTTCCTTAGCGACACCGCCGGGAAGCGTCTGATTGGGCCGTGTGGTCGTGAGCCGAGGACCTGATTGGTCCGGTGGCCTGACGTCAGAGGGGGCGGGCTTGGGTGCACTCAGAGAACCAAAGCCGGAGCCCAGCACTGAAGACTGAGGAGGGGAAGAGAAAGAGAACGAAAGCAAAAAGAGGGAGAAAGAGATAGACAAAGAAACAAAAGGAAAGAGAGAATGAAAGAAAGAAAACAAACGTGTTAAGGCGATACTATAATGACTTTTTTGATCCAACAGCATTGCCAGCTCACGCGGCAGTCTCCTAGGAAACCAGCGTTAGTGAGGTCTGTGCACGGTCAGAGGAGTTCAGGAGCGTCTCAGTGTGTTCCATAGACGTCATGTTAGATCAGAACCTACTAAATCACACTCATCACGGACAACTCCCTCTCTCTCTCCCTCTCCCTCTCTCTCTGATTAAAAAACACACCCATCACATCACCCGGGGGCCCAGGGCACGACAGACTGGCATGGAAACAAAGCTCGTGCCCGAGCACGCAGCAGGGTGTGTGTGTGAGAGAGACTGTGTGTGTGTGTGTGTGTGTGTGTGTGTGTGAGAGAGACTGTGTGTGTGTGTGTGTG